>JANIJG010013349.1:0-66254 GCA_024611175.1 Megaceryle torquata | reverse complement strand
TCTTCTCCAAGCTGAACAACCCCAGCTCCCTCAGCCTCTCCTCATAAGACTTTCCCTCCAGTCCCTTCACCAGCCTTATCGCTCTCCTCTGCACCCACTCCAGCACCTCAATATCCTTCTGGAAGTGAAGGGCCCAGAACTGCACACAGTACTCGAGGCGAGGCCTCACCAGTGCTGAGTACAGGGGCAGAATTACATCCCTAGTCCTGATGGCCACACTACTCCTGATACAGGCCAAGATGCCATTGGCCTTCCATGATATCTGGGCACATTCCTGACTCATGTTCAGCTGGCTGTCAACCGGCACTCCCAGGTCCCTCTCTGCCAAGCCACTCTCAAGCCACTTATCCACGGGTCTGTAGTACTGCAGGGGGTTACTATGGCCAAAGTGTAGGACCCTGCACTTGGTCCTGTTGAACCTCATATTATTGACCTCTGCCCATCGACTCAGCCTGTCCAGGTCCCTCTGCAGCATCTCCCGACCCTCCAGCAGATTGACACTCCTCCCTAACTTAGTGTCATCTGTCAATTTACTAACAGTAGACTCGATCCCTTCATCCAGGTCATCAATAAAGATGTCAAATAGAACTGGGCCCAGTACTGATCCCTGTGGGATACCACTGGTCACTGGAAACCAACTGGATGTGGCACCATTCACAACCACTCTCTGTGACCCATCATCCAGCCAGTTTTTAACCCAGCGAAGGGTGCACCTGTCCAAGCCATGGGCTGCCAGCTTTTCCAGGAGGATGCTGTGGGAGACTGTGTCCAAGGCTTTGCCCAAGTCTAGGCAGACCACATCCACCGCCTTCCCCTCATCTACCAGATGGGTCATCCAGTCATAGAATGAGATCAAACTGGTTAGGCAGGACCTTCCTTTCCTAAACCCATGGTGGCTGGGCCTGAGCCTCTGGTTGTCTTGTACGTATCAATTGATGGCACTCAGGATGATCTGCTCCATAACCTTGCCAGGCACCAAGGTCAGGCTGACCAGACCCATAGACTTGTTAGGATCTAAGTGGCACAGCGGGTCACTACTTCCTCCTGGATTTCAGGAGGGATATTCTGCTCCCCATCCCTGCAAACCAACTCAGGAGCCCAGCTGCCTTGAGGATAGTCAGTCTTTGTGTTAAAGACTGAGGCAAAGAAGGTGTTAAGTATCTCGGCCTTTTCCTTGTCTCCCCTTACTATGTTCCTCCCTTCACCCAGTAAGGAATGGAGATTTTCCAACTCTGATGATTCTGTGAACATGTAAACACAGAATGCAGAAGAAAAAGGTTTTAAAAACAAGAAGTCATTCCTATCAACCATTCATGTCAATTCGGATTTCCTGCCAACAAGGTGAAACAATCTAAAACAAGTTCTGCATAGTTTCTGAAGAAACTGTCTCACACAAAAAAAAGTAGTCACCACAGTTGTCATCAGATGCCACCTGCCTATGGTAAAACAAAAAAAATTCTAGAAGAAAAAGAAGTCAGATACTATCTCTGTTCGGTAACTTATTATTTGAATTATTCCAAATTTTCAAATTGCACCAAGGTGCTCTTGAAAAATTATTTTCATTAAATCATTTAGCTCTAGCACCATCACATTATTATTCCTCTCATTTGCCCACTGAAGTTGCCTCTTACTGGGCTTATTATCAGTAAATAGTGATATTTAGTCTTGGAACATTATATACTTGGAATCCTCAAATGAAGGAGTAATTTTGCAGTTTCTGGGAAGCAATTGGTAAAGTTTCCAAATTTATTGATGTTCTAAATGACACTGAAAATGCTAAAGGGCTAAATATAACTTCCAGTTAGAACATACTGAAACTTTACAGAAGCATTCAAGGTAATCTCTAAGAGAATATAAGGGTTTGCTATATGAGTTTTTGGAATAATTTTTTAAGACATATAACCTTCTCATTCTTCTACAAAAAGGCTTCCCATAAAATTGTACAGAGCATTTTTTTGTCCATAACCAGTTCTGGATCACTACAAGCCTTTCATGGTTTCACAACATTTTGGAAAGTCAAGGTGTTTGAGGTGTCAGTTCACCCAAGACAGCACTGTTAAACTTCAGCAGTTAATGAAGGAATTAATAAAAGTCATTTCTTCCATACCATAAAAGAACACACTGTGGATTAAAGGGGAAAGGGATAAAACAGAAGGAAGGGATCAGTGTCAAACTTCCTACCAAGAACATGAATACAAACTAATATATTACCCCTTCTTTCAATTAATTTATAACTCCATAATCCAAGACTTTCTAATTTTAGCAGTGACTAAAGAACACATAAACCAGAGATTATTATTTTTCCCTAAACCAAAGCTTTTTCTCAATAAAGTGTATAAACATAATCACTTTTTAAATTCGTTTTAACACATACATCATCATTTTTAATCCTACCAATAGCCCCATTGTCTTCAACTAGATTAAACTCCTCTAGTAATACATCAAGCCTCAAAGACAATGTCTATTCAGTTTTTGGACTCCTTGCTTTCTATGGACATTCAAGATAATAAAGCAAAATGCATGACAGTCACCGGCCAGATGTACAACTTCTGTTTGTCATATTTGAATTCACGTACCTCACAAACAGAATTCATGAGACCTGATGATCAAAAAGTCACTGCAGTTGCCAACAGGTATTTCCATGGACCACGGTGGATTTTACTAGGTTCAATTACAATTCCAAGTCCACAGATGAGAAAAAAAAAAAAAAAAGAAGATGATTTTGTTTTAATGTATGCACTTTGATTTAAATATTGTCTGAGAACTTAGGACCTTGAATAAGTGCATCTTCATATTTCCCAATTAATGTAATTATGAATTCCACAACAAAACCCCCATGAATATGTGGAGAATTCAAATATTGCATATGCAATATATTAATTTAATGTTAATATGCACACATCTTTCATCCAGGTCAACCTGAAAGTCAGTAACTATTTCACAAACTATATCTCAATACCTTTTCATGGTGGTGCTGCAAGATTGAAAATTGACTGAAGAAAAAAAATGTGAAAATTAAAGTATTATAAAGGATGGCAAAATCATGGAAAACAGTCCATCTTTAATAGACAAGAAAATTAAAAAATATAAAATAAATTTATGTTCATAAATCTGTAGTAGTCTTAGCTGCATTCTCTATTACAGACAATGCTGTAGTGTAAAGCAAGGAGTTAAGAAACAAAGCTACATGCATAACTTTTAGACATCTAAGTACAGCATAGGGCATAAAGACAAAGACAGTGATCAAAAGCTTTGCTGGATAGTGCAGATGCTGAAGAACGTGTACATTTGAGGTATGCCAGAATCCCATATAATGTTTAAAATACTATTGTGAGGAGCTTCTCAAATTTGGTCCACTTCTAATTTACTTCTGTCTAATGTGAGCTAGTTCCTATCATGTACCTGTTATTTCAAGAAATCATAGATACAGTTATGAGTTATTTCTGCTAAATAAGGTAGTCTTAGTATGTTGGTACAATTTGTGGTAATGATTCTAGTTTTGAAAGCAACAATTCATAATACCCAGTTAAATAACAGTTCCACAAATAAAATTTTGCACACATTAACTACACCAGCATTTCATTTGGTAATAACTGAAAACCCATCATTTTACTAAGCACCAAATTTTGCCCTTCTTGTCAACATCTCACCTATGATCTGAATGTTATGCAAATATTTTATTAGAAAAACCCCAACCAGTTCCACCTAAGGCAGGTTTATTCATGATTTATATTATTGTAATTTGTCATTGGGGATAACTATTCATAACCCTAATGAAGGCTCAAATTACTAAATTTTTAGAAACACAATAAAACACATATTTGTTTGGAAAAAAAGTCAATTGCAGGTTTTACAGATATTAATGTTAAAAGCTTAATAGGTACTCAATTTTATTTGACACTGACGAGGTATATTTAAAGACTTGCTCTTTCATTACTCTATATACTGAATGAGCTAGCACCTGTGTATAAAAAGGATCAATTAGACTTTAACAAAACACGCTGACAGACATGAAAATGAAAAGAGGAAGGATGGCTATACTTGTATTAGCAAGTTTTATGCCAATCACTGTATCAACCTGCAATCATCCTGCAAGCAAAGATTTGCTCCATTGCATTCACTACAAGTATTCTGAAACGAGCAGGTCCAAATTCAGCGCGTAAGTGGTTAAATGTCCATGCCCCAGATGAGCAAACTACCACTCTTCCACTCCCAGCTTGCCAATTCTTAGTACAATAGGTTAGTTTGCTGGTTTTTTTTCTTTTAGAAAGGACAAAGATCATCAAATTTATTCTTTTCTAAACTCAAATTTATTGTACCAAGAATTAAACTTGATCTCAATATCCCCATTAAAACCAAACCAAAGTATTCTGGTCTCCTATTTCCTTGGGCACTAATACAGCACCACAAAACATAACAGGATTACAGTACATAGGAAATCTGTCAAATGTTGCTGGTGTAGACAACAACCCCGGATGCAACCTTCGGGGGGGGGAAAGAGAGGGAAAGAAGGGGGGGGAAAGAAGGGGGGGGAAAGGAGGGGAAAAAAAAAAGCAAAACATTGAGAGTATCTTATATTAAAAGCACAGTAGTGTCTAAAATTCTGGATGCATTCTACTTTCTTGAATTCTATTCCATATTTTTTGAATGTCACAGTCCATCTATCTTGCCAATTATTCCTCAGGACAAAAAGCTTGCCACACAACTGTGATAAACAGGGCTTAGTTAAGGTAAGGAGCCTCAGCAGGTGAAAACATTGATTAGTAATTTTTTTTTTTTCACATTAAAGTTGTCAAAAGCAAGAGAAGGCATCTGCTTATACTTACTAAAAATAACCTCTCCTGCCAGTGATTGCAATACAAGTTTAAATGGCAAATAATGGAAAAATGGAGAAACTACCCTGTTTGCAAATGACAACCTGCAGAGTAGGTGAGATTTGCAAAAGCATTTATTGCAGTTAACACTGAGTTAATGCAATAAAATATTGTTTAATATATCTAATTTTTTTTTGCATTTCAAGATGCTGCATGTTTTCTTACATAAAGAGCTAGCATAGAAACAAAGAAATATGATGCAGGCATGAAGAATTATTTTCATAGGAGAGAGCATTCAAAGGACATTTATCAAAACTGCACACTGCTTACTTTTACGCTGCTTTGCTATGCAAGAACCCAAAACCTACCCCAGCCAAAATGACATATTCCATCATTGAACATCATATTTCATAAACTGTATGTGGAATATGTATGGAAAAAGGTAGATAATGTACAGCCAAAGTCCTGTGTTAATGCAATTATGTTTACCAAATTCTAAGAGCAGGCTCTTAATTTGCTTTGGAATGTTTGATTCCAAGTACTCTGCAGTTTATAGGAACCTGGCCAACTGATGTCATTGAGATCTGATTCAGATGCATCATGAAAAACTGCTTGGAAAACATTTTAACATTAAATATATTCATATTGGAATTTCTATCAAACTAGGCATACTTTGGAAATAGTTTAAATTCCTATCTGTGAGAGAATAAACATTGGGAGAAATACTATGATTTCATCTTATGGAGCACATAAGCAACACCTTCCTGATAAGAAAGATGTTCTGTTTGAACATTCTCCACTTCTTCCTTACTGTTTTCAAAAAAGAAGGCAGAAACATGTCAGAATACTGACAAACTGTAGATTTCTTCACCACTGCACTGACATTCTGCTTTGCTCTCCATTCTCTTCCTAATGACATTTTATTTCCTTTTTTACCTGCTACATAACATGAAGTTGGTATTTTCAAGACTCTATCTGTAATGACAGACTAACATTCAACCTTGTTACACAGTAACTCATTATTGTGTGATAAGGACCAACTCAGAAACCATCATTTAATATACAAAGTAAAAGAAAAAAAAATAATCCTAATTTCACCTGCCATTTTGTTGCTCATTCAGACAGCATCTTAAGATACCTCTGCCATTCTTCACAGTCAGCCATAGCTCTGTTTCCCTGTAATAACTTGCAGCTGTCAGTAAACCTTCTATATCATTACACTGTTCCCTTTTCAAGGTCACTTAAAATATATATTGAATATTTCAGAACACAGACTAAATCCCTGTAAGGCATCACTCCCCTCCATCATGAAACCAAGAATTTACTACTATCCTCTAGTTTTTATCTTTCTGCTAATTATTTATTAGAGAAAATATGTTCCTTCTTAGGTCTTTGCTGCCTTGTTTTCTTAAAAGTCTCTGGTGAGAGATTCTGTCAACAGACATTGGAATTTCCAAGTACAGTACATCATCCAGGTCACTCTCATCAACAAAGTGTGCCAAGTCCTTCAGAGAACTCCAAAAAGACTGCTATGCAAGACATCCTTTCACAAAAGCTGCAATGACTATTCACATGTACCATATCTATATCATATACCTATATATCATATAATGTATATCATATTTCTATATCACAACTATAATCTAGACTTCTCCACAAAGTCTAAGGTAATTTCTACTACATTACACAGCACAAAGACTTACAAGATTGTTGTTCTTTAGATTTCACATCAAGTCCTTTCTAAAGACTGGCATCATATTTGCCAGGTGCCAAGACAGTTTTAAATGAAAAGTTACACCCCCCCAATAGTATTACAGCTATTTTCCCCTTGAGTTCCTGTAGCAAACCCAGGTGAACACCATCTGTTCCAAGTAGTTTGTTATCAGAGAAGTAGGTGCTCTCCAGACATACTGAAAGGCTCCTCCTGTTCCATATTTCAATGCAGTATAGCAGTCAGATAAAATTAAACATTTTAAATTAGCAATTCAATAAACTGCATGAATCAAATTCACCTTCTGTATGTTATGGTTATTGTATGGCTTTTGACATTAACAGCATAAATTAGCTAATTGTCTTATGATATCAGAAACCCCAGTGAAATACTGAGTAAAAGCAGAATTTATGGAGAACTCAATGTTTTACTTAATCAAGTAAAAATAACAATAAAGATGCCTCCTGAGCTACAGAAATGCACAAATTCACACTTGTGTTATTTCATTAGAAATACACAGGATTTAAATATGATGCTTATAGCGCACACCTAGGAATTCAGCCTCTTAGATTTTCTTCCACAAAACAGAACCCTCCCGAGCCTGATGTGAGCACATAAAAAAAACCCCCACAAATGTTAGCTAACAGTAACCTATATTTGCATATTTAAGATTCTCAGATGATCTCATGATATTTTTTTTGCCTTTTATAAAACAGCAGTGAAACAGAAAATGCGGATCTTGCTTTGAAGACTTTGTTAGCTTTTCTCCACCCACGAATACACACAGATGAGCATACACATTTTGACTGCTAGTGTGCATGAATAGAAAAAAATAAGACAGATGCAAGATCCAAGCCATTCTGCTCCATAATAATATGAGCTTGACTGAAAAATGAAACTTTGATGTCTCCATTACTTGAAATACCACGTTTCATTGATTCATCATTAAGAAAGCCATTTTTTATTACTTTCCTGATACTGGAATGGCTTTAAGGTTTGTGTTCCTTACACTAAAACAGATATTAACAGTCTTAAGGTAATACTAAGTGCTTTCAGCTTGTTGGCACATGATGAAAATGGTAGCTGCTTTCTAAGACATAATAGTAAGTGTTGTCAGAGTGATATAAGTGAATCAAAATTAGAAACTCTTAACATTTTGTTTTTTCTAGAATTTCCCATTTATTTATGCAAAAACTTTTTTACCCAGATTTCTGAGTCTCTTCAGGTGTATAAATTAGCCTCCTAGCTCTTCCCCCTACCCAATGGGATGCAATACTACATCTACTGGTCACCAATGCAGGTGAGCTCATCGGGGATCTCAAGATTGGAGACAGCATGGGCTGCAGTGACCATGAAATGGTGGAATTCACAGTACTAAGGTTTATGACTCAGTCAAGGAACAAAATCAGGACCCCGAATTTCAGAAAAGCAAAATTCCAGCTCTTCAAGGAATTAGTCAGTTGGACACCCTGGTAAATAGTCCTCAGGGACAAGGGAGCAGAACAGAGCTAGCAGATTTTTAAGGACACTTTGCATACAATGCAAGAGAACTCCATCCCTGGATGTAAGAACTCTAGCAAGGGAGGAAAGAGACCAACGTGGCTGAGCCATGACCTGCTGGCTAAACTAAGATGCAAGAAAAAGCTCCACAGACAGTGGAAACAGGGACAGGTATCCTGGGAAGAGTTTAGAGATGCTACCCAATTGTGTAGGCATGAGGTCAGGAAGGCCAAGGCACAGCTGGAGCTGAACTTGGCAAGAGATGCTAAGAATAGTAAGAAAGGATTCTACAGGTACATCAATAAAAAAAGGAAACTTAAAGAAACCATACCCCTCCTTGAGAGTAAGAACAGTGAGCTAGTTAACAACAGATAAGCAGAAGGCTGAGGTTCTCAACAGCTTTTTTTCCTCAGCCTTCACTGGCAACCTCTCTCCCAACACTTCCCAAGTTAAAAAAAAATCACAAGGTGAGGACCAGGGAGGCAAAGTCCCTCCCACTGTTTGTGAAAATCAGGTTCGTGGCCACCTGAGGAACCTTAACATACATAAGTCTACGGGACCTGATGAGATGCATCCAAGAGTCCTGAGAGAATAAACCGATGTAGTCACCAAGCCACTCTCCATGATATTTGAAAAGTCCTGGCAGTCAGGTGAAGTCCCTGGTGACTGTAAGAAGGGACACAATACACCTATTTTTAAAAAGGGTAGAAAGGAGGACGCTGGGAACTACAGACCTTTCAGCCTCACCTCTGTGCTTGGGAAGATCATGGAGCAGATTCTCCTAGAAAGGTCTGATAAGGCACAGGGTGGACAGGGAGGTGATCAAGGACAGCCAGCATGGCTTCATTAGGTGCAAATCCTGTCTGACAAACCTAGTGGCGTTCTATGATAAAGTGACTACATCAGTGGACAAGGGACGAGCCATGGACGTGATCTATCTGGACTTCTGCAATGCATTTGACACGGTCCCCCACAACATCTCACTCGCCAAGTTGGGAGAGAGACGGATTTGATGGGCAGACCGTTCAGTGGATAAAGAATTGTCTGGATGGCCGCATCCGGAGTGTAGTGGCTCAAAGGCCAGATGGAAAACAGTGACAAGTGGTGTCCCTCAGGGGTCTGTACTGGGATCTATACTGTTTAATATTTTTATCAATGACATACTGAGATCAAGTGCACCATCAGCAAGTTTGCAGATAATACCAAGCTGAGTGGTGCTGCCAATATGCCAGAGGTATGAGATGTCATCCAGAGGGACCTGGACAAGCTGGAGAGGTGGGCTCAGGTGAACCCTATGAGGTTCAATAAGACCAAGTGCAGGGTCCTACACCTGGGCTGGAAAAATCTTCACTATCAATACAGGCTGAGGGATGAGGTGATAGAAAACAGCCCTGCAGAAAAGGACATGGGGGTGCTGGTGGATGAGAAGCTGGACATGAGCAGACAGTGCACACTTGTAGCCCAGAAGGCCTATTATATCCTGAGCCACATCAAAAGAAGCATGGCCAGCAGACTGTAAGAAGTGATTCTGCCATTTTGCGCTGGTGAAACCTCACTTGGAGTACTGCATCCAGTTCTGGAGCCTTCAGCACAAGAAGGACATGGACCTGATGGAGCGGGTCCAGGGGAGGGCCACAAAGATGATCAGAGGGCTGGAGTACCTCTCCTGTAAAGACAGGCTGAGGGAGCTGGGGTTTTTCAGTCTGGAGAAGAGAAGGCTCTAGGGAGACCTAATAGTGACCTTCCAGTACCTGAAGGGGGCTTACAAGAAGGCGGGAAAGGTACTGTTTACAAAGGCCTGTAGTGATAGAACAAGGGGCAATGGTTTTAAACTAGAGTAGATTTAGATTGGATGTTAGAAACAAGTTCTCTACCATGAAGGTGGTGGAACAGGTTGCCCAGGGAGATAGTTGAGGCCCCATCTCTGGAGATATTCAAGGTGAGGCTCGATGAGACTCTGAGCAACCTGATCTAATTGAGGATATCTGTGCTCATTGTAAGGGGGTTGGACTAGATGACCTTTAGAGGTCCCTTCCAGCCCAAACCATTCTATGATTTAATATCTTAATAACACATACATTAATCAGATACTATTGCTTTATGAAGGGAAGTTTTTCAAAGGACAAACAGTAGTCAGGAATTAAACTGATACTCATGAATACTTTAGTCTGCTGGTTTTTTTTCCTCCTGAAAATCCACATCTCTGTTTTTTTAATATATTTTTGTGAAAAACTTGTCGTATGATTCCAGGAATAGTGGTTTGTGTTTTAACTAGAAAATTCAAAATGTATCTGGCATCCTGAAAAACACATTAATTTAAAAGAGAGCTTTCTAAATCTGTTTTAGAAGAATGAGGACACAGAAGTGAGTCTCTTCCAGACAGAAGACTTCCTCCAACACATTCTGGGCTCTGCAAAATTCTGAAATGCAAAAGACGGCAGGTGAAATAAGGGATCCTGTAGATGTAGGGCATATATGCCAAACAGACTGTTCATGCCACTGGATACTCAAAACTGAAATTTGTGGGTTGTGGAAAAGTGTGCCAGGTGTGTCTAACAGAGGACACCAGCATCCCAGGTCTGCTGGATACTGGAAGGAAAGTTATGCCAGAATTTCTACCATAGAGCTGGCAGTCTAGAAGTCCTAGGAGCCTCAGCTTGCAATCAGGCATGCTAGGGAGGTCTACTAAGGATTTTGGCACCCTATGGCAGAACTGTGACTCAGAACTTCAGGAACCATCGGCTGGTGTCTTGGTAATGTCACTGAGCAACTGTAGCACACAGAGGGAATGCTATAATTTAGAAACATTGCATATCAGTGTTTCTAGGAAAGGGAAAAGAAGAATCTCTTTCTAGAAGCTAATCCAAAATAGTATAACCTATTTAAGAACAAAGCCCACCAAACAATAATGAAAAACACAAAATTTTTATGCATTTATGGTGGGTTTGGTTTGGGTTTTTTTTTGTTTGTTTGTTTTGTCTGTTTTAGTTTTTTTGGGGTTGGTTTTTTTTTGGGGGGGGGGGCGGGTTTGAAGAAAAACCCTGCCATTTTGACACCTGTACTCACCACTTCTACTCAGGAGTTGACCTCCATTTTCACATGGACATCAAACATAAATTATTTCAATATCAGAAGCTAATGACCTGGTTAGAAGCAGATTGGACCCAGAAGGTCTGTAATGGAAAATTTTTGAACTGCTCTTCCTACATAGTAGAAATCATGCTGCCAATGATACAGCTCAAATCTAGGTTTTAGGTACCATTCTAAGCAATTTTGACTGCGAATGGTGGAAGGAGGGAATGGTACTAAGAAGCTGGTAACAATATTTACAAAACTAAAGTTTTAGAAAACGCCTCCTATGCTTCATGTTTTAAAGACAGATTTCAAACATTGGCAATGTTATCCTTTTAAATATCTGGTATATGCATTCACTCATGCTTTAACAGTTCTTTCTATCAGCCTCCTTTAATTTCATTTCAAGACAGAAACTCAGAAACCCAATCAGGTTTACCTTATATTTGCAGTACAATTTAATTTCTGAAAAGACCTTCTCCTATATTTTCTAGCATTTCATTAGATCAGATCATTCACATAATAAAAGAAAGAAGCAAAAGGAGACACTTTCCATTTTCCCCCTAAAACACATCCGCAATATCCTAAATAGTTACAATCAGTTGAGCAATTGTATATTAAGATGAGCATGTGTTCAGGGGAAAGAACACATACTAAATATACCTTTTAAACGTCATCTATAAGTTGCTTCCAAACTTTCCTAAAATAAGTCATGCTGATTTTGTACTGAAAACAGAGCTCTCAAATGTTTTTCATAGCTTGGTTTGAGTCCTTCCTCATTTTCATTCCATTTCTTTCTGGAAAAATGCCTTATCCTGACAGAACAAATGGTACACAAATGCCATTTTCTTACTGCCTAGTCTAGCTGACAGCGGGACAACTTTTTTGTATCCTAATTATCTCCACACACACACACACACACACAAAATCCTAAACAAAACAAACCAATAAAAAAACAACCACCAAAAAATAAACTGACACGGCACAAACCAGTTTTAAGTAGTGGGAGCATTTTTAGATATCTGAGAGAGACTTCCCATGAAGGTAGATTAATACCTGGAAGAAGTTACCAGGTAGAAGTCACTAAAAATTACTCTTGTTCCCACAAAAAGCCCCTCACAACATAAGGCTTTTTACTTTTCTTCACATATATCTGAAAGATGGATGAATCTATTACAGGAAACAAGCCACACCAAAAAGGACGGTTAAAAACCACCACAAATAATGGCCTCCCAGAGCAGCATTTTCTATCTATTCAATAAATATCCATGAACAGCTCTTTGAAAGCTTCACATTGCAGAGAGACAGAGCTCAGAGAGCCATCCTAGATGACAAAGATGTATGGGGGGAAGCAAGGAGAAGACACAGCTATTACTCAGTGGAAGCAGAAAGAAGAGAAAGATTTACAATGGAGAAAAAACATTCCCATTTTTTAACAAGTGCTTTGTATGTTCAAAACTGTCTAAGCCTGCAGAAGTTTTATATGCATCAGTTCCTAATATTTAAATCTGATTCAGAACTAAAAATTTAGAACTTGAATAAACTTACTCAAGCAACAACAGATAAAACACACAAACACAGAGAGCATTAAACTAAGTACAAGATAAACTGACAGTAAATTTTAGAACCACAATATCATAGAACAGCCCAAGTTAGAAGGGGCCTCAAAAGATCACCAGGTCCAGCCTTTTATGGGAAAGGGAGCCTAGATGAGTTTGTCCAGTCACATCTTGAAAACCTCCAGTGATGAGGACCCCACCATGTCCCTTGGAAGGTTGCTCCAGTGAATGAACGTTCGTGATGAAAAGAAAAAGGACTTTTTATATGAGGATGAAAATTGTCTTTGTCAAAACAATTCACAGTTGCAATTGCCTGAAAGTATCTTGCAGTGTAGTAATGAAAAGGAAATACCAAAAATATAAAGACAACAGAAAATCAAATGCTCACAGAATTTTTCTGCCCAGTAACAGCACTCATCACAAAAAGTTGCAAAACACATTGAAGAACCTTCTGCAACTGTTAATTTTATAATTTGCTAAATCCATTTAGTGTTATTCATAGCTTTTTATTGTTTTTCAAAGTGGCACCAGATAGTTTTCCTAGCAGATAGGCTTAAAATTTTAATATTGCCCACAAGAAAAACCTTTTCTTTTGCAGGAAGCTTTTTATTAAGTACAGATTTAAGAGGTAGCTTCCCATCTAAAGGTTACTCATACTTTAGTAACTTCAAGTACTGTCCTCAAGTAGGCTAGCGACTTGAAAAATATTTCTGTTTATATATATACATAAATATTATAATGTTACATAAAAACTGAAAATAAATTACATTTTATTACAAAATACAACTTAGTATTATTTGTTAGCTGGAAATTTGTAGGAGCAAAACTGTAACAGTGCATTAGAAGGCCAAGAATCTGACCTTCAATGCCTCAAATTAATTGATAGCTGTAGAAAGCCTGCTGCATATGATACCTACCATGCGCGAGACTTAAATATCTGAAGTGCTGCTTGGTGGCATTTCTAAACAGGATGACTAGTTTCCCTCTGAACTCATCTACATTAGCACTTCAGTTCAGATGACAAATCCACTTTCAAGGCAAGTTTTCCACTTGGTTGTGTGCACAGATGCACAGGCTCAAAGTCCTGATAAAGATCAGAGCTTCACAGCCATTAAAATTTGGTTACTTTTTTTCATGGCCTTAGCTTGCCTCTGTTGTGAGCTTGCCCCCAGCTAATTAGAATGACTACAGTTCAGACTCGACTAGGAAATAAAAGGAGCCCCACTGGAAAGACAGTTTGAGTCAGGCCTCCCTGGTCTGCAGTTGGGAATGCTCCACTTGGATTGGGACATGGCCCAAGGAAACTTCCCAATAATTTTTTCCACTCACCAGGAAGTTCCCCAAAGCACACAGTGACACTCTTTGAATGACAACAAGTTATCCTATACTTAGAGTATAGACACAGAGTATATACACAGAGTATACTTGACACTGCTATAAGTACAGCATAAGCAGGCAAGGCTGCCTGTTATCTGCAGTTTTCAGAGTATAACTGAATCTCCCTCAGTAGCATTTTAGATTTCACTTCTCCATAATCAAAGGCACATATACCTAGAAATCCTTAAAACAAAATAAACAAAAAAACCCAAACCAACAAAAAAAAGACACACAAAAAAGTCCCAACAAAAATATACAAAAACAGAAAAAAAAAACACCCCCCAAAAAAACCCCAACCAAATCCACAAACCAACCAAACAAAACACAAGCAGTTTTTATAACTTGCTTTACAATCTCACAAAAACTTCCCAGAATCAGCTTTGCATTTGAGACTTAGTTTCCTCTTTATTCTGTATTACGGAAAATCCCGAAATATGTTACCAATTTCTTAGAAATAAGGGGAAAAAAGAATTCTCTTCTTCAAGTATGAAATTCCATCAGATTTTATAAAAGCTCAATGCTTAGCTGTACAGCCTGTGCTAACAAACCTAAATTAACGAGGGGGTTGATTGATGTATCAGTAACGGAGTCATCACAAGCAAAAGTGTTCCCCTGACATCCTCCAACTAGCCAAACATTTTATTTATTGTTATTATTTTAATTTCATAAGTAAAAGGATTGAACAGCTAAAAAATGCACCTTTCTACACATGTCTGAATTCTGTTTGAGACATAACCCACATAAAAAAGTGACATGACACAGTTAAGCACTATACCAGGAGGAGACAGGACAGCTATTAAGAACTTCAGGCCATTAAGAGTGTCAGCTCACATAAGTCAGCAAGCAACTCTAGGTCTCTCTCTGAAGCCTGCTCTGATACTTTTTAATTAATAAAATGCCTTGATGCTACAATGCATAATGAATATGGCAGACATATTTCTACTTCCATAAAAAGACACCTTTATTACCAGTTTTTAAAGAGATATATTGATAATTACCCTTTTGCTAGAAAAGCTACCCTTTTTTCTTAGGGTCCCTTCCTTGAAGAAGAAAATCTAATGCACAAATCCAAATAAAATTTCACTTGACAAGATGCAACTCCTCATGAAAAAATAAGTGTATGGTAGACTACTACTACACAGTTGTTGTCATCTCCCAGATGCAAACCCAGGCAACCCTCAAGTCTCCCACATCTCTGTGCAATTAGTCAGAGACAAAAGGAAGCAAGATATACAGATTCTTTTTTTTCCAGCTATAAGCTACCTGTAACAAAAGCTCAGATGGAAACTATGAAATACAAACCCTTTATGATTTTTCTTGAGTAGCAATATTAAACTGACCCTTCTGGCAAACTGCTCCTAAAGCATGAGATATGAAGAAACACAAAAGGAAACATTTTCTTGAGAAGCTTTAAGAAATGCACAGCATGCAGTTTCATATGGTTCATATACACATACTAGTATCAGAAAAATCCTCAACTCTCACTCGAGATTAATTGATCAGTGCATAAAAAGTCCTCTCCATAAAAAAGAAAATTGGCATAAATTGCATTTCTTAAAGTTAACAGATCATGGCTTAAAGCCTTTAGAATGTCATTATGCACAAATTAAAATTTGCTACCTCACATTTGGTTGTTCAGGATTTAACTAATCCTACAGTTCATATTATCTTTGTAACAACCAGGCACAGAAAACAGTGGCTTTCCCTGTGAAGTGGCATAGGAAGCAACGAGGTATCATGCACAAACAGTACACAGGGCCTTTCAGCCGTAATCCTACCCTGAAAGCCAGTCTTTTTTCAATACTTGATTTTGGTGTTCAAGTCTTACCTGAGTTTCATTGACTTCACAGACCTACACTGCAGATCCCACTAGTTTATGACAACAAAGACTATGCAGCTGACAGCAACAGCAACATGCTTTTTAAAAGTTCAAACCATCTGATAAGATATAAAAAACTCCATCCTGAACCTGGTTTGCAGTTTACTAGACACAGTGTACTCTTCAACCTCTATTCAGTTGGAATTCAGTCGGAAAGTGGGATTTACATCAAGAGTAAAAATTACCCACTCCTTTTTCCAAAATCAAAATGCCAGTTTAAAATTCTTCAGCCTATATTGTTATCACATTACTTAGCTTTATTATTATTCCACAGGTCTGGAAAACAAAACAAAACACACAAAAAAACCAAAACCCACCAAACAAAACAAAACAAAACAAAGCACCAAGCAAACCTAACAACAACAACAAAAAAAGGGACAATGTTTTCAGCTGTCAAAGGAAGAAAAGTCTGTCTTCTCACCATCAGCCTTGAGCTATTTTAGCAGCCCATTAACACTTTCGTTATGACTATCATTGTGAAAACCTTAACTTTCTTCAATTCCTTAAAAACGCCTGTAGAAAACTGAGCCAGAACTTCCCCCACTCCATTCCAAGGCTTCCATCTAGACTGTGGTGCTCGAGTGGCTTTGTTCACCCCCTTTTTTTCCACAATGTTTTCTGTATTTCTGATACCACATAACTAAATACTGAAGCATGTGTATTTCTTCATTCTGTAACAGACTCTGTGTGAAAGACTGGCTCTCCAAGTTACAGATTCTCAAAGTCTTGAAACACATCTCTCATATGAAAAACACTTCAGCATGATAACATTTATTCCCTGGCTCTTCATGTCAGGCTTTTACTGCACAATATCTTGCCTCCAAGAAGTTCAGCTAGAGGACAATGCCAGGCTTAGGCTGGACCTGGGAGATGCAGCAAGGGTGAAAAGACTGCAAAGCTCTTGGCCCCTTCACATGATGCCTATTTTAAGAAATACATCTGCCTGGGTTTTCCCAACATCTGAATGGACTTCATCAGGCAATGCAGACATCTGCCTTTGAGGTAAACCTTCTGAGCTCTCTTTTTTTGCCCAACGGTCTTCTCTTGGGTGTGATGTCCCTATTCTACAGAGAACATCTATTTGGCTGGAAAAAAAAAAAGAAATCAAATCCCACAAAAGTATCTGTTTATCCCCCCTGATCATAAAGAGATTCTGAGGGGTTTAGATCAATTCCATATCTTTAGTAATTCATGAATAGTCCTGGCCCTGTTCTGCAGTGTTCTCGCAGATCAGGTATAATTCTGGTCATTGAGTGCAGTTCAGATTCTAGATTGACTGCGTATATATAGTGGGTGGATCCACAAGAAACTGTTTTGCATCCTGTGTACAACAGACCCATCTACATACCTGTGTAGGTTTCCTCAAACAATAAAATAGTCCTAAATGTTATAGCTGTGGAACATACAGCGTGCTTAAAAGATCATCTTATTTGAATTAGGGCTTCACCTTGCCTTCATTTGGCCAGAGGACACTAGACATGAGGATAGAAACAAGGAGAATCAGATACCTAAGTCCTTTTCACTCACAGTAAAAGACCCCAGCTCCTATTCAAGGTTATATAAAAATCCCATTTCTTACACATCCAATAAGATTAACCAAAAAAAACCCAGACAGTTGCTGCTAGTGCTAGGCCAAGATTTTTCCTCTCTCATGAAGAAAAAGACAAGATTTCAAACATATTTCCTGTTCTAAAATGGGAAGAAACACACTTCACTTTTCTGTTATGCAAAAATCTAAAAGCATTTTGGAAAAAGTCTAAAGTGTGTGGATTTACCTAGATCATCGTTCAAGTCCAAAGCTGAATTGTATCACTTCTAACTAGACTTTCATGTGCTGTACTGGGTTATTTAACAATTCTGAAGTTTTTTGAATGAGCTGAAAGGAAACAATGTTTTCTGTCATAATTAACATTTTACACAAAAAATATTAATTTCAAAACCACACACATATAACTCCAAAGACCAGTGATACATTTAAAGCTACTTTATATTTCCGTTATAGTGGCTACCCCTTTATATGTTGGAGGCCCAAATTCACCATCGTCTTAAGAAAATACAGAAGGATTCCTGCTCCCACCTCTTGTCATGTGCTTCTCTCCATGAGAGTGAGCCTCTGTCAGTTGAGCTACACTTAGGTCTTCATTTGTGAGGCTGAGAAGATGGCAGTGTAGAGTTACAGGAAGAAAGCTATTCTCTAAAATGGCAAAAGATCACTGAACAAATTGTTATATGCCCATTAATATGAAGTGGAAAACAAATATTTACAAAAGACAGTGGCTGCATGACAGAACACTAGAACATGTAGAGAGATTATCTTCAAGGATTTTTATTCCTCACTGCACCCCAATCATCCCTTAAAAAAAGGAATGGGATATGTTCCCTACTGAACTGAATGTCTTTTCCCCCTGGGAACTCGTCTGCCTGGAGATCTGCAAGTCCTGCACTGCAATGGGTATATTAGATAGGCAGAAGTTTGCACGCACTGCATCAAATGAATAAACCCAGAGGATTTATGGTGGAGAGATGAGAAAACTGAAGATCTGAGTAAGGTGCTTTATTTTGCAAAAAAATAATTAGAGAAAACCAAAGCTTAAGAAGTTCATTCAAAAACAAGCAAATGCAATTCAGGTCTCTTGAAATTTGGAAGCGACACTACCACCTACCATTAGAACTGTTTTTAGTTGGTAAGCAAGTACAAGTAGACCAAGGTAGATCAAATAATCTGTGGAAGGAACAATTAAAGGGGTGGTATTTTAGCCTTTCAAATCATCATCTGAAAAATTGCATCTGCTATCCATAGTAAGGTACAGAACTGATTTGATTTTAGCAGCAAATACGTTACATCATTGTACATAAGCAGAACTTATGTATAATTATATATATGTACTATATGTATAATAAATAATATAACTTATAATAAGAACAAAAACTGATTAATTTCAGTTATTATTTAAGTGCCACTGGACACACACAAAACTGTAGAAGGTGGCAAGTGTTAACCCCTCTAATTTCTCTCTACAGTGACAATTCATGAAGAAGCTTATAAAGACAGATCAGAAGAACAGTTCCAATGTCAGATTAAAAATGTAGGAAAGAATTTAAAGCTTTAAAATTAGGAGAGTGGCAAAAGAAAAAAAAAAAGGAGAAAGAGAAAAAGCAGAGAACGGAATTAAAGAGCTGCAGCAGCAATGGAAGCAGCTGGGTGAAGGGGTGGGAAAAGAAGAATCAGTGCTGGAGAATGAAGTCATGAAAGTATGGGGGAAGGTGTGGGAAAGAAGTGAGCAAGAACCTGAAGAGAGGAGAAAAATAAGAGAGTAAGGAGACAGCATGCATTTTAAACTATACATTTGAAGAAGCTTTGCTTTTTACCATCTGGCAGCATATGCCATTTATTATGAATTGCTGGAATGGGTTTCATGGTGCAGAGAGAACAGTTTCATGAGCTCATCTCAGCTAGATACCTACCATGTAGTTACCTTTTCAGAAGTGGGAGAGAGACCAATGACTCAGATGATCATGTCTAATCCTATCATCAGTAAAAATTAAAAATGGGTTTATATCAAAGCCAGATACTCATGGTGAAGTAAGCCTCCCTGCTCAGCTAAACCCCTCAATGTTACATAGCAAATCCTCCTACCTCTAAATAATGTGTAACACTAGCAACTAGGTCAAGTTTTGCTTTTCAGGAAATACGTTGTCTGTTAGTCAGCATAGCATTGCATGGAGTGCACTAAGCTTTAAGTAAAATGCCTGATTCTGTCACTGTTTCAGGGACAGCTTCACACAATATTTCTCTGGTTTTAAGTTGACAATGTTGTTAAAGTTAAAACTTAAAAAAAAAAAAAAAAAAAAAAAAAGTCAAACCGAAAAACAAACACCCCACCTTATTCTTACAACTCAATTCTAGCTGTTTTTTTACAGACAGCCACACCTGGCAGTGATATCTGGGAGCAGAAGCTGTCAGTCCCTACTATGTCTCAATTAAAACTTAGCATACTTCACAGGTCTTCAAGGCCAGTTCCATTATCAAACCTGAATTCATGTTTCTATTTACTCTGACTCACCAGCACCCACATACACAGCACTCATTTCAAGTCCTAGTGGAAAGAATATGGTGTTTTCTGCTCTGGGTGCTTGGAGACAAATCATGGAACAAACCATTCTGATGAATAAATACTTGTTTCAAAGATTCTTCCCTTTTTACAGGCATTAATCTGTTACTGAATATATGCCATGTAATATAGTCAAAGGCATAACAGTCTGACACAGGCAAATTATGCTAAAATTGCATTAAGACTCCCAATTATCTGACATGCTGTATGCAGCCTTCACTTATCTGACTTAATGAAGCACAACTGAAGACATTACAAGAGGCAGGGCATGAAAGGTAGAATTCATCCTGTGCAACCAGGCTTCCAGAGAAAAACTTGTAGATAGAGACAGGACAGCTGAAAAAAATTTGTATAAAAACTCCAGAGGGGAAAAAAATACTCTGTAATCTACCAAGAAATGTTAAAAGAAATATGCATACTTTCCTAGAGAATGTCTTTCAAACTTTTATTAAAAAAGTATAGGTGTAATTAGTAAACCATGAGAACTGAATAATAAACTAAAGCCTGTATGTTGGTTTTTTTGTTTGTTTGTTTTTTTAATTCTGCTGCTGCACTTTGCCAGACAATCTCTGAAGAAAACCAAGATTCTGCAGCATAAAAACCCCAACCAAACAAAACAAAACATCATTTTACTGTAGCTTGTTGGTAGGAAATAAAACCCTAAAAACATAAACTGCAATTAAGCTGTTGAATTTGAGAAAGTCTGACATAAGTGCTCTGAGTTATGAATTCTACACTTTCATGACATCACACTATTATTTTTCATATTCAAAACTTTCAGTACAGAATTCGATTTCACATTTTAGCCTGAAATCAATAAAAAACTGCAGATGCAGAACTTACTGTCTTCGAGGGAACACATAAGACTTAGTTCTCAGTATTCAACACAGCATGTTCTCACAAGGTATTTTTTTCTGATATGTATAATTTTAAAAAAGCTTCTTGTTTCCCAACTGCAACTCAAAATTTTCACAACAACTATAAAAAACATGCCATAATCCCTGACAAACCAGTGCCAGCAACCACTTAGCAGTCTTGGCCAAATTCAGAAGAGCCTTACATACCCATTGCAATCTTAGTATGAGTACAGAACAAATATAACTTTGATTCTAAACCATATTGGAGCTGATGTTAAAAATGATTGGAGAACTGAGGCAAAATTGGCAGGAACTGGACATATGAACTCATTGCAAATCACTTCAAATTTAATCTTCATACATAACCCTGATCTTGAGTTACAGTTTAAAGTGATCTAGTCGTTAATCTCCAAGACCCTCAAAGTAGGCGTACACTGTGTTTGCTTCAATTCCTCAGTGATGACAAAAAAACAAAGTAGTTGCTAAAAGGATTATTATTTTTTTAAATATAATAATCCAGAAAACAGAACATACTGTTTAAATTCAACTCTGCATTAACAGGAACATTCATACCTCTCCATTTTCTTGGCTCTTGATATCAAGGATAAATCTAAAGTAAAAAAATCTCAGTCTGGATCTCATGCCAATAAGAACAACTGTGGAAAGACACAAGATGCCAGTTTGCATTCTCCTAAGCATTCTAGGGATTTTTAGAGACAAATTTTGCATACCTTATGCATGCAAGTTCTCTCAAAATTGAAGAGGAGTTCCACTGAAAAAAATAAAGATAAGGAATACGGGATTTAGTCGAGTTCCTAATGCCTTCAACAAGTATAAAGACTAAAAGTCTCTTCAACTATATAGTCACTACCCCTTCCTTTAAAATGGATTTTGTTAACAGTTACTGTAAGTAAGCAACCTGTAGATATCAGAACATCTAGACTGAAGTTGCACATGGGATAGACACAATATGAAGTTCACATTATGGTTTATCAAAGTTTGGAGGCAGATTAATACCTGAACTAGTTCTACGGATTTTTCTAGAAGTCCTGTGCTACCTGATTTTGAACTCTGCAGAGTAAGATCCTACAGCACCTAATGAAATAAGATGAATCTCTAAGAGGCTCTAGGCTTTGACTTGAACACAAACCTGAGTTCACATAGGTTTACAGCAAAATGAATTTGCTGTAGTACCAATAAGGGACGAACAACTTTTATATCTTTGACAAGAGACGGAACTTTCCTTTGAGAAACAAAGCAGCTTCAGGGCTTCACCATTCACTTACATATTAGGGCAGAAACACTACTTCTAAGAGATTACAAGGTTCGATCATAGTAGGTTTGTCAACAGCAAGTATAAAGGTTTCGGGTGGAGTGATGGTGAGATTTGGGTTAGCAGCATTTTTGAAGAAGCCAGAAGCAGGTCCAGATGTTCCGAAAATTTTCATGTAATTAACAACCAGATTGAAAGCCACAGTGAATTGCCAGTGATTTGCATGCTTATTATCATGGCATTATGGCACTGATTTGGGGAATTTAAAGGATTCTGCCACATAAGGGAGGAAGGAAACAACAGTATCATGGTATACCTTGAGTGTTCATCTTCAGAGCTGTGTTGACTCAGATACAACACAGCTCTAGAGATATACTGAACAACTCTGCATTTGTAAAGCAACACCCACTTATCAGGAAAATAGTAAAAAATTAATTAAGATACCATGACATATCACCTCAGGGCACAACTTCTACTCTTGTAAGTTGATATCTGCCTGTGTCCTACAGTAAAACTTGTCTAACAGAGAAGAGGGGTGGAAAGCACTGCTTATCAAGTCTGCCAAGGTGGTATTACAGTGGGGACAAAAGGAACTTTACAGCTTTGATGGTTCACAAGAGATGGAACGATATATTTAGTGAAATGAAAAGAGTATTTCCGCTATGTCCAGTGGTGGACAGTGTTCAACAATAAAGCCTGCCTAACAGAGGATAGGGTGAAAGCACTGCTTATTAAGACTGACCAATATTTCCTATAGTAAGAAGCTTTTTCTAGTTATTCATAAATGATACAAAATAAACCAAGTAACTAAAAGAATAAAATACGTGACATGCTAAAAATCATTTTTTATAAAATATTTCAGACAGACCAAGAATACCAAGAACAAAAAGTAAAAAAATACTCCATCCATATTAAAACAATTCCTTTGACATTTTAGACTAGAGGTCTGAGACTTGCCCAGTTACAGAGGCCATTTTACCCTAAAATCCAATTGGTTGCATTAGGCACACCCATTCATAATTGCAGCTGAATCCTTCAGAATTCACATTAGAAGGTCTACCCCTGAGCTGGACAACAGTTCTGCTCACATTTACATTCTGCAGATCAGACCTGTTTCTATAACAGATCTGTTTCAAGACCACGAAATCTCGAAACTGCACAAGCACCACGACATTCTATATTTGAATAAGAAACATGAATTCTTAAGCCTCGTGCCTGTCTATATCACTATATTCATATGAATGAGAAATAAATACAGAAGTAATGATTACTTACTTATCACGGACCTTTTGTTTCTTCACATTACCATTTATTTCTTTGGAGGAAAAAAAAAGGCATAAAAATAGAATCTGAAATGCTATAATACACATTATTAAATGCTGTAATAACAACAGCAAGTCTCAATAACTTAACTCTGATTTTAGGCATCCTTGAAAAACCCAAACTGCAAACTCAAAGTATGAAAATTAAGTTACAATACAATGTAATTATCCAGTGTCACACTGACACCTTGTAATTTTCTAGCTTTTTGAACAAGGGTCATTGGAGCTCTAGTATGTCTGTCATTTTGCAATAATTACTACCTATTACAGTTGTGGAAGCTGCAGATGAGAAATGTAAGCTATTTTTTATCTATTTTAATATTATATATTAAGACAAGGGAAACAAGGAGGGAGGAAAAAAGGGAAGAGACAGACTATAGGCCATATATCATGGTTCAAGTTGGGATCAATGAAGTCCGTGCACTATGCAATAATTAACCTCTATGAAAGAATTTGGATATTTATTGACTCTGTAGTTATTATTAATACAAAAACCAACACAAAATTGTAGAATTTTGACTGACTCTATTTTCCTGTTCCTTGCTGACAGGAGCAGGAAGGAGGTCTTCCCAAAAGCACAGTTATACTGCTCATCCTTTAGGGTCAGGTTGAGTTCTAGGAGGTGAAGTGCATCTTCCAGACTGTTTGATCTTTACTGGCTGGTGGACTGCTCTGAGCACTTGAGTGAGTTGCACCCAGAAAACACTCTTGTACAAATGTAATTCTGTTATTTCTCCCAGTTATGGGAAGGAGGTGCTAGTGGTGGTGTTGGTAACAATTGCCTAATTGTGCCTATCTAACCAAAAGTACTTACCTAAAGAGTGCAAATCCTTTTAGGACAATTAGCTATAACAGGAAAAATAAAAATTCTTGAAAATCTAATACAGCTTCACAATAAAACTCAGATTTTTCTGATGTTGCATTTCAAATAATTTTAACATTATTCAATTATAATAAAGAATATCAGAATTAAAGAGCACACCCAATTTAGACTGGAAAATCACTAGGGCCACAGATGTTAAATCCATATTAGTTTCTTCTCTACTGCTTTAGAGATATTTCTTTTTTTTTATTTTGATCCATGATCACAGATGAAAGTAAGTACTTGTATAAATGTAGCAACTAATTTCAAGAATGCCCCCATGATGAGTACAACTCTCTGCACTCTGCAACAAAGCAAATCTGAACCATGTAATAACTACCATAATTTAGGTCAGATTCTTAGTTCAGATAGCTACAGAAAAGAAAAAACCCTGTATGTCAGCCGCCTATTACTCTCCTCAAATCAGTGGATTTGAGAGTAGAGGACAATTTAAACTGTTCTATGATTCAGGACAGATTTAAGGATCCTCTTTGTTTTGCCAATCACAATACACAACTGAGACAGTTGCAGTAGCCATCACACACTGAGGACTCTAATCACCCCTTCCTTTTCCAATCATATCAGTCATTTGGAGAACATGTAAGAAGCATAGTGTTGCTTATAGCATGGTTCTCTGCCACACACAAAAAACCAACCCAAAAACACAGCCAAACGACACAATTTTTATGCAGAGAAATCAAAGGAAATACATTAACACCAGAATTAGCATTTACTTGCAAAGACAAGTGTGCTATTTCTCATATCTCATCCGATCAGCTAGTTCAAGTCAAGACTCTTCAATCACTGAACACAATGAAAAATTGCTTGAGGTCGGAAAATTATTAGACCTGCAAATCATAGTTAGAGTCCTGCTAAAATTAATTAAAAAATTCATTTCTTCCAAATGTAGGAAGATGGACACACAAAAAAAGATTATTTGCTTACTTGTTCAGCTGGAACAGTCTATCATTCTTCTGCATCAACTCCTCTATCTCCAGCTGTTTCATCTTATTTCATTTTTGAGTCTTTCACTGATAAACAGAATTTTCACTAAACAAAATATACCCCAGGGACAAGGAGGTGCAAAAAGGAAGAAGGGGAGGTACTTAGCGCGTATTGTTTAGAAACTTCACTTGATTTAGCTTTCTAGTTGATTGAGAAATTTAATCATTTCATATATTTACCTTCAATAACTAGATGGTTGTTATGCCCATTACTTCTAATCTGACACATTTCTTTCCATGGAAGGCAAACACGAGCAATATACGAGACTGCGCTATGAAGCTAACAATGTCAGCAAGGAAAGACCAAAACCATAGCCCAGGATTCTAATGACCTAAGTTATACAGTTCCATTTTTTTCAGGGTGATAATGCACTTCCACCATTCCTTTACCAATTTAGTCCATGGCAATCTTCATTCACTCTACTCTAAAAGTTTTTAGTTGTTGTGGTTTTTTTTCATATTGTTTTATAAACAGCAAAGATCAATTCTTTGCAACTCATTAAATATTTTACTTGCTAAAAACCACTATTAATCCTCTGTTCCATTCTTCGCTGAAACAACAAGGATAATAAAACTACTTACAGGTAAATTATTTAGATCTTAAGTTTCTTCTGCTTCTATTTATTTTCCTGTAATAAGAAATCCCTGTCTGAAAAGCCAAAGCTATCTGCAGGAAACTACAGGTTACAGATCTTTAGAAAAATTGGTGGTGTGCATGGACAAACATGCTAGAGTTTATGACAAAGTGAAATACATGAAGTCTTACATAAGAATTTTTTAATCCATTAAAATATAAAGCAAACAAAACCAGATGATTATGTACATTCTCAAGAACAAATAAAATTGTATATAGAAAGTTGCAACTTTTTGCCCCCAGCTAAGCACAAATACACTCTCAATCTTAAATACACATGGAAACATAATTAGATTTCATAGTCAGGCTTGATTAAAGTTACAGTTTCTGTTATGAAAAAAGCTTTAACTGGGTCATCTATAGCTTAAGCAAAAGTTTAATCACAGCTTGTCTGCTTTTAGAATAAAAGCAGGGTTTTCTGGAGTGGATCGCTTATATTTAGCTTTTTCTGGTAGCCTCGTCATAGTCTGAAGAGCTGCCATTTTTCTTGCCCTCAACAATACTGTTACACATGAAAAGCATGGAAATTCATATTTCAGAAAAGAAACTTATTTCTACCTCCATGACACTATTTAACAAAGTCTCGCCCTTCTCCTTTCCTTTTCCATGTCTTCCAAGAAAACATGGTTTTTTATTGGCATTTTGTGAGACGTTACTGAAATTGCAAGTCACTTTTTTTTTTTCCTCTAGTATCTGTTAAGCATGTAAAAAACACTTCATAGACACTGAGGACTGTTAACACAATTCTCATCTGATATGGAGTTCATAATGTTGCATGCTCTGACAAGGTCAGATGCCTTTCTTTTTAATCAGTTAGTCCATATGTAGGCTATTGTATGCAACCTCAGGAAAAATTTATCTTACATTGTTACTCAAACTTATAATGATGGCAGAAGAGTAGCATAGAATTTTTGGCCACTGTGAGCTTTGTGCACTGCGAGCTTAGATGAGGAGGACACAATGTGTCCAAATCCCTAACCAAACAGGAGCCATGTCCATTAACCTAATGGATTACAGAGAAAGAAAAAAATACTTGTCTCAGTACAAGAATGCTGAACAGCACTGAGATTATTCAGTAAAATATTTAGCATTTAGCCAATTTGCTCTGGTGTGCTGTGGCTTCATTCCAATCTCCTGTCCCATTAAGCTGCTCTGCCTTACAGCATTCAAGGATATGTAAATCTCAAAGACTGACAGAAATGTCTGCCTTTGAAGTCAGCCAAATTCAGCTAAAAAGGTTTGATGAGAATGCTGATTCAAATTGTTTTGAATATATGAATTCTTCTAATTTTCACCACACAAAATGCAAGCTTATTTCAATAAAGAACATACTTCATTAGCATTCAGTGACTTGAACTGAATTACATATGGCTTGAACTATGTAGGCAAGAAATGAATAAAATTCTGTTTAGTAAGCTACCACCAACAAATTTTTCCAACAATTACTATCATCTTGACTGTATTTTCAGTAAGGTATAGCAGAGAACTATAGAGTTCATTGAAATTCACAAAATTATTTGATTACATAAAAAGGATCATAGCTGTGCCCTGCCCAAAAGAATATTATCCTTCCCAGAAGCATCATTTTCTTTCACCACAGTTCTGCTCAGGACAACATCAACCCTTGGTGCCAACCTCGGTGTGCATCTGCTCAAGACAATGTCAACCCCCGATGCTAACTTTGCTGTGCATCTTAAGTCATGTATTGAGCACAGTTTCCAAGAGATTCAACAACAGTGATAATGAATTTTGAAAATACTGCCCCTAAGCAGGCCAAAAACAGGCAGAGAATGCAGATTCCAGAAGACAGGAGTTTTTCAAATCTGCAGAAACAGTTATTCATGTGCAGTATCTACCTGAGTGTCCATTTTTATACAAACTTCTTCAACTACATAGGCTAGAGAAAGTCTGTCCCAGACTAAAAGTAGGCTGCTAACAAGACCCAAGAACCTAGGACATGACCCGTTTGGTTTAGGATTACTCTACTTCATCTGTTCTTTCATTCCCAGGTATGAAAGTAGATTCCATCAAATGCACCAGATCCTACAAAGAGTCTTCTGGATTTCCCCTTTTCATTTTAGGTATAGTATAGTGAGAGATCTCACAGGAAAGTAGCTTTAAATATCTCTATATACATAACATAAATAGGGGGTATAATTCATCAAGACTTTTGCAAGCAGGCATTCATATTTGCCATACAATTCCTAGTTATCCGAGTAGTTTGATCATCAAAACTGATGAAGCATCATTTACTTCATCCAGCAATTCATTACTTCATAAATAAGAAGGCATCAAGACATTTTTCTCTTCTGTAAAGGTATACCAACTTTCTATTATGCCTTAATACTACTACTAGAAGAAATTCTCATACTGTAGCAGCTTATAAATTAAACAAATGTAAGGACTTAATTCACAGTAAAAGGTAGTGTTCTTTGCTTTTTCAGACTGAATAGGGATATTTTTTAAACTCTGAGCTTGCTATATCATTTCATAACAAGTCATCATAGAAGGAAGCTTCCTTGCGGCAATCTAAGCACTGAAATTTTTCAAGGCTTGTATAGTTTGCTCCATCTCCTGCTGAGGAAGTAGTTTATAGATACAGCTTTTCCATATTAGTAATGACAAAAAAAAGTTTTGAGAGTTTATAAATGCATTTATTTTTCACTTCTACTTTCCATTCAGCCCCATGGATATACTGATGTTTGTTGCAAATGATTTCACAGGCAAATGCATTTTTAAGATTCAAATGCTGCTTTGATGTCTCCAATTAAAGCTGTACATTTTGTTTCATTACAACAAACATTCATAACTAGCTATCTTGATATCCAGTGTGCAAGCAGTGCTGTCACCGGGCACATTTCCAGGAGCATATTAAACACAGTAACAACTTAATTCCATTTTTCGAAGTAGAGTATGTGTGAGTTTCCACTCTGCAAAGTTAACCACGCTGCCAGTCACAGACAGATTTTAAATAGATTCAGAAACACACTGCACAGCGTGGTTATCTGAAATTAGATTTAACTTTTTTTTTTTGAGTATGTGACTATTTAAGCTATGGCAACTGAATGGGGAACAAAGATGGACAGGACATTATGAGGAAAAATAAAAATCTTTGTGGACAAGCACAGAAATTAAGAATGCCCAAACCCTTTCTGGAACTTGACTACATGCCCTGTCATTTCCCAAAGCTATTTAAATTATGTGATTTCCCCCTCCCCAGAATCCAAGAAAAACAGGAAATATCTGTCATATGTATGTTAGGTTTCAGTTTTAAGTCAAAATTGAATTTCCAGTTATCCCAGTGTAATACCCGTAATTAAAATTCAAGAGAAAGTCAGTTGGCTTTTAAAGTTTTTTTATTCCAGGGTTTGTAGAATACCTAAAAGTTTCCTTTCTTTGAAGAAAAGGACTGATTAAAGGATAAATAAAAGGGATAGATGTAATTTACACTTATTTGCTCTAGTCTTATATCACAGCAATAAAGGAATGTTTACTTTCTCCCTGAAGAATACGACCTTTATTTTTATTTTGCACATCTATACAAAAAGGGCCTATAAACCACTTAAACCAGACAAAATGAAGTATCTGGTGTTGAGTGATGTTTTAGTGTAATAAAGAACATGAACACTTGCCTGGGCCAGGGCAACACAGGTTTTGAAGGTCCTTGCAAAGAGGACAGATTGATACAGGATGCCAACAGCATCCTGGCTTGTACTAGAAATAGTAGGTTGGAAACAGAAAGGGTGGAAGTCCTACAGTACTTTCAAAAGCAATGTTAGAATATTTTTTAAATTACTATACTAGTATAGTCAATTAAAAAAAAACCCAAAGAAACAAAACATCCAACCAACAAAAAAAATGATTTTCCCAATAACTGAGCTTTATTTCATAAGCAAAAAAGATAAAAAATAAAATAATAAGAAAACCCCACAAAATCACATTGCGCTTAATAATTTGATTGCAATAAACACCAAACTGAGGTCTTGTTCCTACACAGTAGCAAATTTAATCCTGCAAGGGTTAAACAAATTAGCCAAGACCTTATACCAGATAAGCTTGGGACTTTCTTTCTCCTGTATCACATTGCTAGCTGTGTTAGTCATAACAGGTCTTCTGGTTTCTAGCGAACAGATGCATAATGAATAGCTTTGTGGGTGGCTATGAAAACGCTGACAAACTTGACCATTTTCAATGACTTCTCTGTAACGCTCCTCACTGGAGTGCTTTGCATGTAAATTCCAGCAGCTGCTGTCATAGCAACAGAGTTATTTAGGAAATAATTCAAAGTGAGTACCACATCATATTCAGTCTCTCATGAAAGAAAGCAGAGCTGGGAGGAGTATGGGAAGTGGAAAAAGACATATAAGGTCTATTACCTGACAAATGAGTTTGAATGTTTCCCATGTATTTACCAATACCTGAGTATATTATACAATATCTGTATAAATCAATACCTTTGGATAGTGCTTTGGTCCTTTTATTACATTTTTTATGTTATAAAATTAACCAACACTTATGAACAACCTCAGAGCTACAACTTCATGAGGTTCTAGTCAGCCCATTAATCCAGCCTGTTGATGTACCTCTGGATAGCAGCATGAACTTCTGGAGTGTCAGACACTCTTCCAGTTTTCTGTCATCAGCAAACTTGCTGAGGGTAGAGTCTTCCCCATCATTCATGTCATTAATCATTACAGACTCTGTAAAAGCCCTGAGGCACAGCACCGGTTACTGGCCACCAATTAGACTGGTCGCAGTCATTCAGTCAGTATTCAATCCACCTCATTGTCTACTCATCCAGCTCACTTTATCAGCTTCTTTTTGAAGATCTTATAGAAGGCAGTGTTAAAAGCCCGAAGTTAAGTTAAACAATATCCACTGCTCTTCCCTAGACTAGGAAACCAGTCATTTCATTGTAGAAGTTTGAGTTGGTCAATCCTAACTGTCCCTTGGTGAATCTGTGCTGACTACTCCTGATGACCTTGTTGCCTGGAAAGGCTTCCCAGTATTAGCTGTTCTCTCACTTTCCCAGGGTTCAAGGTGAGGTTGAATTGCTTGTAGATCCCTGGTTCCTCCATGTTCTTTCTGCAGACAGCAGTGACATTTGCCTTTCTGTAGTTCTCAGGCAACTCTCCCAATCACCACCATCATTCAAAGATAATTGTGGCCTCACAACGACATCAGCCAGCTCTCTCAGCACTTCTAAGCGCATCCCATCAAGGCTCATGGACCTACCCATGTCTGGTCTTCTGGGACTTGATCCATTTTTCTTGCTCTAGATCCTCCCCACTGGTCTCTGAGGCCTGGGATTCCTGAAGGCCAGTCTTGCTAGTAAGGATTGAGGCAAAGAAGTAATTGAGTACTTCAGTCTTTTCTATGTCTTCTGTCACCAGGTCCCTTGCCCCACTCAGCAATGGGCCCACATTTTCACTAGTCTTTTGTCACCTATGTACCTATAGAAGCCCATCTTGTTGCCTTTGATATCCCTTAGCAGATTAAATTCCAGTTGGGCCTTGACTTTCCTAACTGTATCTGCATGTTCAAACAGTGTCTCTGTTCTTCCCAGGTTGCCTGTCTCTACTTCCACCTTCTGTATGCTTCCTTTTCATGTTTCAGTTTTGATAGGAGCTCCTTGTTCATCCACATAGGCCTCCTGGCATTTTTTTCCCAACTTCCTACTTCTTGAGATGGACAGCTCTTGAGCTTGAAGAAGGTATACTGAATTATTAGACCAGATGGCTTTCAGAGGTCCTTTCCAACTGAAATTATTCTATGATTTTGGGATATTAACCAGCTTTCTTGGGCACTTCTTTTTGGCACCTTATCCCATGCGACTTTAACAAGATCTTTGAAGTCAGAGAGCCAATGTCTCCTCTCCTGAGGGTCAGAACTGTGATCTTGCTTTTTGCCCTGATTGTTCCTCACAGGATCCTGAACTCTACCATCTCATACTCACTGCAAGCAAGGCTGCCTTGGACCTTCACATTCTCACTGAGCCACTCCTTGCTTGTGAATGAATATGAGGTCCAGCAGAGCACTTCTCTTCCTTAGCTTCATTTAGGTCAGGAAGTTGACAGCTGTTAAGATACTCATTCGTTCATTCTTTTCAATAAGTTTACGTGATTGCACAGATGCCAGCTTCCAAAGGGGCAAAAGAGGGGAGAACGACTGCATTCATTAACAAGTCTCCAAGTTTGTTAAATAACATCAGGAAAATAAAGCAAAAAAAAAAATCCTAAAGAAAACATTCGTATCAGAGTCACATCAAGAACACAATAGAAAACAAAAGGCCAAACTACACCATATTTATATAAACAAATAATACTGTATAATATACAAATCCATGCAATTCACCACTGAATGCAGAACAGGCACACGTAGATTTCAACCTTTATCATCTTCAAGTACAAAATATTTATACTTAAAGTAGAGACCAAGCTAAGTATTGCGATCATAATTTAAAAAGAAGAGGAAAACTTTTGGGGTTCTTTTAAGAGGACTTGGGTATGAAGTGAGCACTTTTTCACTAGCTGCAAGCCCCACTGAGCTTAAGAAGGCTGTACAGGTTGGAATCAAATCCCATCAGAAGCATCTAAGACCACTCCAGCTTCCACAGCAAGCTTCCAGCATAGAAAGGTTACCCTCTTCCCACCCACCCCTCCCAAAAAAAAAAGCCTCATTCTTACTGAAGAAGAGAATTATTAAAAGGATGACAAGAATGTTAGTTATAACTTACCATAATTCTAAATTCTTCCTTACTTGCTACACTGATACAAGCTGCACTCCCATATGCATGTCCCCTTTGCTTTTATTCCATCACCCGTACTTCACATAGACCGAGTAACAGAAATTCCCCAACACACTTCTGGCAGCTACATCCATGCAAATCAGTAAAGATACATTTGCCTGCTTATCATCATGTAATTCATCAAAGACAATCTGCATTTCTTTCAAAAGTGATTGTTTGCAGTAAGTGTTCTTCTCAAATCTATTACTACATCGCTCAACAATTTATATTCATTTCGAAAGGTAATATTCTGTGTGTACATGACTCCAAAGCCAGCCAAATCAATGTTTGCTCACCTGCTGCAGCACTAGTGTAACCAATACTATCAAAAGATAGCCTATTGCCTACAATAGTCTCGACAATACTCTCCTGGGTTAGATAGAAATGTAATGAAAGAACTACCCATATTTCTCATCTTTCTGCCTATACCACCTTCACAAGCTGGCACAAGTAATGAACTGTATAAACTCAAGTAAAAAAAATACTGTGTAAGCCAAAACTATCAAGACAAAACTCTGTCATTTTAAATACCACTTAAACAGCTACAAACAAGTATGAACTCTTTCTACCATTTCTGTCATATATTGAAGGACTGCAGATAAAAAAAAACCCAAATCTTAAATATATATCATGCTCTGAAATAATGCACGCATTGTACATCTCTATTTCTGGTTGTTCATCCAACTTGCTATAACAGTTGTGCCCTCAACTTGCCACAATAGAATTATTACTATATATTAAAATATTCCAGGACTAGGGTGGGCAGCTGATACACAACATATCATAGTGTGTAATAAAGACTCTCTACCTTAGAGACATGGGCTGTTCATGTGTTATATCAATCAAGCAGGCTAGTTTGCCATAATTCTGTGCCTATCTGGATGATACAGCTCTCATGCAGACCTTTTTCTAAATGGTATTTTACCTAAAAACTACACTGCAATACTTTTGAGGATAAATTATTAGACGCTACTTCACTAAACCCTGAAGTAAACATACTGGAAGTTTCTGGCAGTGGTATCTCAAAGGAAACCAATACCTCCAAACCCTTCTTTTCCACCTTGATTCAAACTTCTCAGAGATTCACTGTCTCTACAGGAATCACTACCAATGAACAGTGACCTTCCTAAAACATGTGTTTGGGATCAGCTTCTGTTGGTCTAACTTTTTTTTCCTATAAATCCTTGCCCTCATAAGAGGAAAAAAACAAACCAACCAAACATCACAACATAAAAACCACAAAACACAAAAAAACCCAACCACCTAAGCCTATTGTCCCATTAATTAATTGTGCTCCTGTTCAAAACAGGCGTATTTGTTCTCCAAGTAATGCTGTCAAAATTTGCTATTACATACTAATATTAAAGATGAAGGGGATTATTTTTTCCTTCACATCATAAGGCATCATTGTCTTCTGTGACACAGAGTTTAGTTTACAGTTTTAACAACAGAATCATTTGATTGACAGCAGACTGTAATATAGGCTGTGTCCACTTGTACTGCTTACTACAACTTTAAAGTATTTTATTCCCATTTGTACCATTAAAAGCTACAAAGAGGAGGGAGGACATTTAACTTGTTACTACAGCATACCATCTTTTGTTGTAATTTTACATTGACATTTTCTAGTATTTTCTCTCTTGCACTGTAGCAGGTAAGCCATTTTTGGCATACACTAGTATTGTTTTGTCTGGAATATGCAAGCAGAAAGACAAAAAGAAGGAAACACTTTCTATAAATGAACAGATATTACAAATTAACTCGGTTCAGCCATGTTTGTGTATTCAGATGTATTTAGAAAATAATGTAGTTTTGCTGTCAAGAAATAAGTGCCTAAGTTTCTTCAAGTTCAATCAACCACAGTTCTTTCTCTTTACATTCCTAGTCTCCAGATGTGACACAAAAATTCAAATATCAGATAATTTACGAGTACTGATATGGAACATTATATTACGGTCATAATGTCCCTCCCCTACCATTGCCAATTTTCCATATGAACTTCTGGCAAATTACTAGAATTAGGGGATAAGGTTTATTATAATTACAGGTCAAACTTCTACTTTATCTGTTGAAAGGCACTGTAAACAAACCTGAACCAAAGCATCACAGTTTCATATTTCTAGGTTAATCCATCTGCAAAAATCGGAACATTTCCAACAGAGCATTACCACTCATCGTTAGTGAATGGCCTGACAGTATGGATGGGACAACAGAATTGATGGGAAAAGAGAAAGCAAATACAGAAAGATGAAAACACTTGAAAGGCAGCAACAGAAACATCAAATCAAAAAGTGATTGGTTATCAGGAAAAAAAAAGAGGAGACACAACGAGATACATTTAGATTCAAGGACGAACTTTAATGTCAAAATATACACAGAAATTAACTGTGCAGCAAGGCTATTGTATCTTAAAAAAAAAAGTAAGCAAACATAAAAAAAAGGAAAAGGGATATTAAGAAGATAAATATTTTAAATGGTTTTCAATGCTGAAACTCTGAAACTTTAGACTGGATGTCATCTGTGACAAGCTAGTTAACCATCAACCCAGGAAAAACATCTGTAGAAGTGACAACAAATCACAGATTGGGATCTCTTGGACTCCATCTCAAGTGCCATTTGCAGGCACATGCATCCCCAGATGGGGAGAAGTGAGGACTGTTAGAAAATATTTATTTCTAAGTTAAAAATTAAATAATAACAAAAATATATATATATTACAAAGAGGATATTGTACTGGAAAAGCTACCAAGTCACTCTGAAACAAAAGGAACCTCCTCTACCTTGGGTAATACAGATTTTACATTTTCCCGGGAAAGCATATTTTGGACTGTTTTAATACAAAGCTCAGAGAAAGCACTATGACCTCCTGCATAATATAGTACAAAAGAACCTCCTCTAATTAATTCTGCAGCAAGCTTAGGACTTCTAGTTGAGTTGGAAAGGAAAAAACAAGCTTCCCAATCCACTCTGTCTTCACAAACACTTCTCTCCCCCCAGAATTCTCATTTTTCTACATAGATCAGCACTGTTATTAACCCTTTCACTATACAATAGGAAGGAACCCAAAATACCCAAGTTGCCCTTTGGGGAAGGTGAGCAATATACTTTTATTTAGTTCTTTCAGAACCTAGTTAAATCACCAGTTTACAAGCTCCTATGCTGAAGTCAGAGTGTTTTAACTGATTTCATTAAATAAAGTAACTTCATACCTATTATACTTCTCCCCCCCCCCAAAAAAAAACAAAACAAAACAAAGCATATTCTAGTTAAACAGAATGGTATCAATGGCACCTTGCCAATAAATTTATCCTAACATGAGTAGGGATAAAGTCCATTCCAGTTACCTAGATCACTTAAGTCATGTGCCACTGTGAATGTGCATTTGGGGAAGAAATTGTTCAGAAGTATTTAGGTCACAAATCCTTTCCATCACTGGCATCTGGTATTAGAATTGCAGGCATCTGCCATTTAATGTTTGTCCTAAAAAAAGAAACAGCTTATCCTTAATGAGTATTTAGTATACTGCATATGACTTGGTGAAGAGATTAAATTTTGGAGTTGTTTATAGAATCTGGTGGTTTGTGGTTTTTTGTTTGTTTTTAAATTCAATGCTCCATCACATATATTATTTCAGAACATTAGTTTTTTATCTTACCATCTAATAATAGAGTTCATCATCAACTTAGAGCCACGACAATACCTCCAAAGGGAAGGTACTATGGTGATGGGAGAGCTCCTGTAGCAAATATTTCACCACACACAAAGCTGGACTTAAAATGTGTCTACTATGGGGTGTTTTGCAAGGCACAGTCCCATTATTGGATAAGGGGAAGGCAGATGTGTTGCCAAGCAAAGTTCTTTACTATCACATGTACACAGCCTCCCTAAATAGAGCACAGATTAAGTAGTGACCAGCACACCTCCAGACCTGACTTCCACAGATGGCTTCCTACAGCTGGAAGCTAACTTGTCAGAAGCACCGAGAGCACAGCAGTCCCATACCTCACTGTACAAAAAAGGCAATATAGCAGAAAGTTTCTCAGCCTATGAAATAATTGGCATCAATTTTCCTTTCACCAATATAAAACATCAACAGAATAAGCCAACAAAGACTTGTCAGCATTTTAGTGTGAAGTAGAGAATGTGCCAAAAGATAAACGAAATAGATAATCGGCATGCAGTACTGCAGCACTCTTTAAAAGGTACTCCATACCATGTAGTTCCACCAGCTGGAGCAGACATGAACGGGCTCCACAAGCCAAAAACAATCATGAGACATTCTGCAAAGACAATATTAACTAATCAAATAGACAATAAACTAATGTTTTCCTTCCCTAAGAGAAGACAGATTATGAGTTTCAGAAGTTATCTACAGAATAGGCTTGTTTTATAAGAAAGTAACTGGCCACAGTTTTTCCTATCATCTTAGCATGTTTAAGATATAATGTGTATTTGGAGAGAGAGCGTGGGAGATCTGCTACTTCGACTTTCTTGATAGCAACTTAGTTTTTTTTACAAAAGAGAAAGTTCTATTAGCAGTCTTTTGTTATGACTGTGGTCATTCAATTATGATGGAGCTCTGAAATACTTTTTCTTGTATCAGTCGGGAACTGTTGAGGAAAGATTTAGTAAAAGAAGCTGCTATTAATCTTCCACTAGTTTATGCAGACATAACTGTTGGCTCAAAGTTAATTTAGACTGTCTAGAGCTTCTCACTTCACTAAGTAGACAAGACCCATTACACCTATTTGTTACAACACCAGATTTGCAAGGAACAGATGCGTAACCAGTCACTTCATCCACTCTCACGAATAAAACCAAAAACCAGAACTGGTTTCAGATTACTTTCAGCAAAGTTAAGCAGGGAAAGAAAGAGTAAAGTTGCATAAATAGCAGTCCATATTCACAACTAACATAATTCACAATTATGTGGAAACACAAACACACGCAAACTCTTCAATAATAACTAAAAATTAGGCTTTTCATATTATATTTAGATTTGAATTTCCAGATATGATTTGAAGAGGAATATAGTATCAGTGGGCGTACAAAACAAGGGGATCCAAACTAGTCTTCCAAATTAGTCACCCTAGATATTGCAAGCTTGGTAGCTACTTCTCCTTCAGTTTTACATCATAGATATATTCTAAATGGAAATATTTCCATTTAGATGTACTTAGCTACTCCAACACAGTAGTTTCTAAACATTTTAAAGTGTAAGATGACAGTAGAATAGTAAACATATCACATCAATTCTACTTTGCTGGTAGTGATCTGAGACACAGACTGTTAAGACATCCCCAAACTTAAATAGAAAAACCCTGAAGAATAAGCAGTTATCCCTAAATATGTCATCATTTGACATACAAATACACTTTTCTACTCTGCACTGTAATGTTTTTTCTTAGAGAACCTTGGCAGAAGTAAAACATGCTTTATAAAATCAGTATTAACACACAGATTTTTTTATCTGAATTAAATGGATAAACTTCATTTCAGTCTAACATATTGCATTTGCCTCCAAATAGAATTCCAACACACTGGTTGAATAAACAAATGCCATGTGCTGAAGCATCTAAAAGGTGAAAAGTGAAAAACAGCAATTCTAAAACTCTTCATATTAAGAAGATTTCAGCTTTTAAACAAAAGTCAATATTTGTAACCCAAACATCTCAACAAAGAAACCACATAAAATTTGTGGAAATGGAAAAGCAAGAAAAGTGGTGTGAACAAACTCCTCTGTGATTCTCCCTTGCTGCTCACAAACATGGAAGAACTGGTGGCAAAGGCAGCTGGTCTGATATACTGTTGGCAACAGTCATTTTGAGCTGGAAACTGGACTAGATGTTCCCGAGGGGTGTGTTTCAAACAATATTTTCATGATCCTATGATCACAAGCAGAAGTGCTGAAATGCAAAATCTGTCATTTGTAGAAAATAGCAAAAATCAATCTTGTGATAAAACGTTTTGGAACTCTTCAGATCCATTAAGAAAGACTAAAGCATTCAGTGAAGCTTTGCTTGTTTATCTAGTTGTTTTATTGCTTTTCAAAATCATGTCATTGAACATTCCAGTGAACATCAGTAAGAGTAATTCTCAACCTATTGGAAAGATGGTATCATGGAACTGCAACATGAACACTACTGCAAGCCACAGCCCTCTCCTTTATCCAGAATCTGTAGGTCTTCCATTTCATAAAGCTGAACTGAAAAAGTTACATTGGCTTTTTTTATACAAACGGTAATTTTGGTATTTTAAATACAAACCTAGGCTCTCCTCTCAAGATAAGAGGATCTTTCCATGGTAATATTTTCTTAAATTTTAGTGCATCTCCTTTTGTTTCCGGTCTCTAAAATGTCTCCAAATAAAACAGGTGGAGAGGACTACATAAATTTTTTAATCTTCCACCCCTGTATTTAGTGTATTGATGTCAAAGGGCACATTTCAACCGATACAGTTGCAGTCAATCATCTATCCTATCATCACACAGCATTCTTACAAAGTCATTCTGTGGCTGCAGGCACTTTCACATGTTAAGAAGGTGATCTGTTTCCCAGTTCTGCATATGCGTGTAAGGAGAGCATACACTCCTGATGAAAACTTATCTCCAAGAGTTTTAGAGTACTTTGTTATTTACCAGTTGATTTAGAACCACCCCAATCACATTATGAGAATAAGGCTTCTTTATTATAACAGAGCTTACCTATTTGGAATATAGCAAGACAGAACAAGATGAAAAGAAAAAAAAAAAAAATCAGGAAAATGAAGCACAGGTAAGAAGAATAAGGCCACAATGAAGTACCATGCTTTGGATGATGAAACACCTCAAGATAGAGATCTTAAGTTTCACAGAAAGGTTATTAGAAGACAAAAAATAGTCACTTCCCAGAAACTTTCCTGTAGCTTTGACTAACAAAACTTTTTCAGTATCATCACAAAAACTGCAAGTTATCTGTGGGCGTACAAATTAAATAAGCTAATTAACAATAATTTTATCCTCCTCTTGCCTCCTGGTGTAATGTAGGCAGGTTTGAAAAACTGTTCCAAGTTTGCAAAACGATACCATCAGTCCTCCAGCAGTGTAACCCCTACCCTGCAGAGATATCAAAAGCTCTCCGTTTATTTTCAGCTGCTTTTGAGGAAACAATTCAGCTTTGCCATGTTGAATAGCTGGATGACCAAAGTGTACATCAGTTTGACAACTTTCCATGAAACAGAAAACCAAGCTTTGTTTGTTTGTCCCTCTTAACAATGTTAGGTGAGAATGCTACAGATGAAGTTGTACCACACTGAAAGTACATGAGAACTACTACACAGTAAATAAAGGCTGAGAGTAGTTTCTACATAATCTCTCTGTAATTTGAAGGTAAAAGGTAAAGTACCATAAAAATAAACTTCTACTTTCAGAATGGCCCGGGGCTTGACTCCTTTTTGACATGCCACAAAATAGACTATAAGAGCTCACAAAAATAGAAAAATTAGCCATTCTCCCACACCCTGAAAAGACTATCCAGAAAGAATTCTCACGATCATTTTCTGCTTTAAAAAACCCCTTTTTATTGTCTCTCTAAATATAATGCTCATCTCTTCAAATGTATCCCTTTATCTTCAGCTACATTTTAATTGTACATCTCACAGAGTTTTATAAAAATCAATGATAAAACTATCATCTTCCTGCTGTGTGTTTAAATGACTTCAAAAGTACTTTGTGTCCTTGGAATAAATTGACTCAAATACAAGAGTACAAGATGCAAGATAAGAGGAGAGATCAATAGAGTAATGTGCAGGTAAGCAGGCAAGCCAATAGATACTTATCAGTGGCAAAACTGGTAGTGAAATATAAACACAAAAAAGCCCAGGATCAGTATACTAACAAATTAGAATGTCAACCACTAATTTAAAGTAAATGAGTACACCTGCAAAAAAGTCATCAAATGATAATTCCTGCATATAATATGCAAAGCAGCATTGATGAAAATCACCATCAACAAAATTGGCTTTATATCCAATAAGCAAAGCACAATTTTATTAAAATTCCTTTTAAAAGTCAATTTGAAAAATACCGATTCAGTGTAAAATTTATATTATCATGTTTTGTAAACTAGATTAATAATAGCTAGAAAGAATAGAAAAAGATTTTGTTATCATTAGAGACAGCTGCATGATGGACCCTCATGTAATATTTACAACATGTAATATCAAATGTAATATTTACAACATTCCAAGGCTTACGATCACCAAGAAGTAAAATGTTGATTGCAAATAGTTATAGAGTCATATGAGAAAGAATATAGTTTTGAAGCTTAAAAGCCTCCCAAACAGAACAGTCAAGATCTTTATGGCAACTGCAAATAACCAGCTCATATATTCAATCCCTCAAATCTGCATAATAAAAGACAAAGCTCTTTCGCTAATTTATTTCCCTAAATGTGTTGTTCTTTACCAATAAAATTTATCATCATAAAATATTACAATATTGCCAAATAAAGCTTTTTCATGCTGTTTGACATCCTGTAGCCTGCACATAGAAATCAATCAATTAATGCACTGATGAGAATGGCATTTGAGCATGTATTTCACAAAATAAAATCAAGGATGTAGAGCTTAGTTTTCAACCACCCACACATCTCTCTTTTAAAATAAAAACATTAAAATAAAAAAGAGGCACTAAAGCAGTACATGAAGTTTTGAAATGTTTATAATATTGCGACTGAATTTTAAAACTAGAATTCAAAGTACTTCAAAAGTGAAAGAAAAACACACCTTTGAGTTTAAGTTCGTAATGAAATAATGTATCAAATAGTCTTGTTACCTTTGTACGAATATTAACAAAACTTTTCTTCCTTTCAAAACAACTTAAAAAAAAGACAAAATTCAGAAACTTCATATTCCATTTGAGGAACAGTGAATAGAAATAGAGCTGGTAGATTACCAGACCACTTTTAAACTGTAAGATCCAACAGTACTCTGCAGGAAAAAAAAAAAACAATAAAAAAAATCAATATGTCAGGCTGTGAGATAAAAAGCGTTTTTTCTTGCCATCTTAAGTGAAGCACAGACAATCAAAGATGGTGTTCATCTGAACTACAAAGTCTGGTGAACACTTCAAAAGATGAGAAAAAATACGGTTAGCCAAAACTGAAAAAGGCCCTTGGAGATTATTATTAAAATAAGCCGAGACACATTTTCTTATTTAGAATTTCCATTTCTATTGCCTAAAAGTAACAAACAGAAGTTATTGGTTGCAGTGGTTAAGATTATATTTGGTTCCAACAGAGATTCTATAAATATGACATGCAATTGTTAGCTGATTTACTGAGTTGTAGTTTTCACAACAATATCACTTAATATAAAAAAAAAAAATATGTTTTTACACTTTCACAAGGAATTGGATTCTTAGCCTTTTCTAAAAATAGTCAGTGATGACAGACTACACTTGGAAACACAAGAAAAGTGATGTGCAAATAAATTGCCTTTCATATATATATATATATATATCATAATTCAAGAGCATCAACACTGTCTGCTGAGATACTTCAATTATTCCAGGCATCAACAATTGTGATTTTCAGGGTCTCTGATTAATACTGTAAATGTCATTAATCCAAGAGGATGTTCAAATTATGTCAAAATCATTCTGCTTCTGCTTTTTATTTAATAAGGTCTTTAACCTGCATTCATTTAAGACGATTGCAAAGTTCAAACTGCTGCAAAGTCAGGCATCAGTTATAAGACTTCAGTGGAAAACAGAGGTACTAATCACTTGTTTGCTAAAGGTCATGGTTTTTAATGGGGCCTCTTAGATTACACTCAGTAATGGTCTCAGTCTGTACAAGCGACTATTTCTGGATAACAGCCATAGACAGAATTTCTTCTTCAGCAGATCTGACCTCTTACATATACCTCCGTTGTACTAACACGTTGTGGTTCACATAATGTAGACTATGTAAGATTTAGAAGACAAATCTTGTGGCTCTCTCATTAATTTAGAAAAAGCAAAAATCAGAAGCTTTCTTTAAAGTCCTTCATATCTGCAACCAGACTAATTTGTGTTTTACTGTGAAAACTGTTACAAGGTACTTTTGGTAATTTACCAGCAAAATTAACAGCAAGTAATTACCAGAACATTGTATTTATATGTATCTGTAGATATATGGATTTTTCTAATGGATTATGGTTTTTTTACAGTGAATAATTCAATGACTTTAATAAAAGGGGATGACAAGGATGTGCTAATAAAATATTAGTTATGTTAAAGAAGCTCGAACACTGTTGAAGAAAGACAGGGGCCTGTAACAGAAACCCCTAAAAGTTCAAGCAGTAGATGACAGAGACTTTTGACATTACTGGCACAGGCTCCAGGGCTGAAACTACAAATCATATGGTCAAATTCCTGGTAAAGGAATGTAAACTTGGGAGCTGGTTAAAGCTTACTATATTTAATAAGACTCAGATGCAAAATGGAACTTAAGGAACAGTGTAGCAAGAGCAAGCATGACAATTGTGTTAGCAAACACAAAACAATAAACAAAAGCAGAACCAACAGCAATGAAAAAGTAGTACTCACTATCAACATCATACTCTTTCTTTCGGGATGCAGACATAATCCTTCACCATCCTTCTAGAATTTAACTTAGCACTATTGACCCTAGGACCCTAAACAGCCCAGAAAGGCTGCACCTAACACCAGAGAAAAACAGATACTAAACAGCTTGTGTGTATCAGTTTTAATTGTACTAATATTTACAATTAGCAATAATTGCATAATTAGGGATATAGGTGTGAGTGTATCTGTATGGAGTATTCTAAATGGGCAAGTAACAACTCTGATCAGACTGCTAATATTTCAATTAGACTAAGAAAAAAAAAAAAATCTTGGCTCTGAATATAATAAGGTTCATGTCTTTAGTCCACATAAACTGCATGAGGTATTTAGTTTGGTTCCTTGCTCAGAAAACTTTGCTAAAATTTCAATGCTGATAAAAGAGTTTTATTAGATTTCCATCCTGAACTGAAGTAGTGAAAATTGAACTAAAGATGAAAAATAAATCTGTGATGGCTCAAAAAACTTTTTATGATTGTAGAAGGACAAGTTTGGTTGGCCTCAAATTGTAATTTGTCACATGCCTCTCTTGGGTACAGTCAGAAACAGCATGAAAGCCAGCACAGCATCAGACTTAAAATCATGCACTGTCTAGGACCATGATTCAACCTCATTAGTAGACAGCAACATTCTAACAAAACAATTTAAAGTGATATTGATGATAGTGTTACAACTCCAGAGTCACCATTTATAATTGAAAAAACCTCACTGCTTCTGAGAAACAAAGATGCTTTTGACAAAAACTGATTTAGTATCATGGATTTTAGAAGTCCCATTCTAAGGTGCTTCTAATGTTACTTGATAAAAGTTTATGAAAAGTCATAAAGAAACTGGACACTAATCCAAAGTGAGGAAAGTATTTCGTTATCAAAGCTGACCATTCTAGAGCACACTGTTCTGTTAGTAGAAGAGTTTAAATGATGACAGACTTCCAAAAAGAAATACTGTACAGTTTTAAGAGAGGACACTTTGAAGTTGCTAGTTGAGAAATAATACTTGTGAGAAATTTGACTATATTTAAATCTTGGACAAAATATTACATGACTGCTGATGCAGTCCTATAGAGAACATGCACTTTTAATAGCATAGTCTTTCCTCTGCATGATTCTCTCCCTTTGCTCAGCAACAAAACACTTCTATGTATGGAAGAAGTCATAATAAAAGAGAGGACCACACTGATAAAGCAAGGAACTATTTAAGCTAGTTGGAAAAACTTAGTCATAGCTAGAATACCAGCAGCAAACATGAGTACACGCTTGCACTCACAGAGTCTAGGGAATTGCATCCTGCTGGGGATGGGCACAGATGATAATAATATCAGCCCAGGGTGGGGGAAGAGGTGGCAATCACAGGACTGCCAAGCAAAAGAAACAAATAAGCCAGTTGTTTTGGAGGTCTACTCATGTTTCACATGAATACTGTATACGAAGCTGCATAGGTTCATTCAAATCATCACTATTCATATAAAACTCATTCTATCCATATGAATGCAGATTGAAAACTTGGTCTTTGTGCTTCAGGATACTGTTAGGATATAGTGCCGAGAGGTGCAATTACAGTACCCGTTACAAAAATTAAAGCTTGGGGAAAATACAGTGTGGATTAATCTCCCTTTAGTTACACTTGCCATAATACTTACTCAGTGTCCTGACTAGTTTTAAATTGCTGGAAAGCAAAAATCTCACAAACACAGCTCCCACACACCACTTTACTTACAAATACCCTCTGTTCTTTTAGTGTCATAAAAAAATCCTTGTGTTTGAATTCCACAGAATTTCATATTATTTCAAACACAGCACTTACAGGCATGACAGAAGTGAGATTAGGCTGCAGTGGTTAGAAAGCACAAAATGCCATTCTGTCAATAAAGGTCAGTACTTCCATTATTCTTGCTTGTTTCAGCACATGGGTTCCCCCTGGACAATTTACAAGAAATGGAAGGGAAAATAAGCAAATAATCAGAAAAATTGTTACAAATGCCATCTGGTCTTCACAGATGGGCCTGCACTGTAGGTCATATGCAGCTCCCTTCCCTCTGTCACCACACACTGAAGAATTCGAAACAGGTAAAGAAATGGAAGAAATTACTCTAGAAAGTACATTATCAGCACACCATGTGGAGATGTAGCCACCATATCTCCACTTAACACTCCACTGGGAGTCAGACATAGTTCTCTAGGCTGATAAAGTCCCATTCAAAAGGGATACAAAATCTGCTAGTCAGAAAGACAGAGGTTAGATCCGTAGTGAATTACAGTGGAATTGGGAAAAAGAACCAGAAAAAAGGTGTATAAGAAAAATAAGTCAATATTCATTATAGCAATACTGCCATCACTATACTATATGGTGTCCAAAAATATAACTAGTCTTACCTTCGGTGTCTCTTCATAATCCAGATGAATTATCTCCAAATTACAAATGGGAAACAGAGGCATAAAATTACTACCCTTTTGTCAAACAGGACAGCAGAACTATGATTCACATCCATGTTTCCACTACCCATTTTTCCAAATGCAATACTTGATTTTAGATGCTTTTCTTTTTCTGAAGCAAATCATGTCCTGGTAATACTACAAGAAATCTCCAGCCACGAGGAAATTTCCAGTTTTTAAAGCATTGCACAATGAAGAGTTTCTGCAGTTCCAATCCCAGAGAAGTGGGAAGACTGCTTACTTTTAAGATAGATGTTGTTCCACATATTAAAATAATACCTTCCTCTTACTTCAGCATCCTAAGGACTTAAGCACAAAGTGCCTGTATGCCTTTCAGTTTGCTTGACAGAGAGTGATTTAATTTAAAACCGTTCATCAGCACAACCTAGACTTAACCTTCCTCCTCTCAAAGAATTTCCCTCTGCATAATCACATTCTTTAAGGGAGGCAATCAGCTGAGATATGACAGATTAGAAGAGTGATGCAGCAGATCACTCATCACAAATAATCCTAGCATAAGCAAAGAGTATGGCTACTGTTGCACTTCAGTATAACATGCTACCTGCCACTGCTTTTTCACTGTGTTCTAATGAAGATCGTATCCTCAAGATGCCATCCATCTCTTCCATCAGGAAAAAGGTGTTATGCTAGCTAATGACTATCTCCTCATTTATTCCCAATTATCAGAAGTCACTCGCTGCATTAATAGTTAATGTTAAAATTGATATGTCAATTATGAAAACTTATTTAGCTTCTAGAAGCACAATTCATAAGTGTCATCATTACATTTCCTTTCTTTGAAGGGAAAATGGATAATATAAACAATGTTTCACCTTATTAATTCCACAATATAGCCTCCCTCAATGGAAAAAAAGCTGGAATTCACACATCCATCATGCTACCACCAGGACATCACTGCATAAGGTCTTCTGTAGCGTTGCACCAACACAGGATTGATGTGGTACTACTTTTCAAGGAAATAACAACTTGATTGATAACAGCAGTTACTTTGCACTTAGAGCCACATAAAGTAAATTTTCCCCTCTACTTCTACAAGGTAAATAGGAAAGAACTTAGCTTTAAAAAAAAAATTTAAAAATACATGTTTCAGAACGTACCCATCCCAATGACAGCTAACAATGCAATAACAGAACACCGAACATTCTAGTAACACACTGAAGCCTAACTGGCTAACACTTAAGTAAGTAGTCCATCTTGTACTATTCAAGATAACTTGCAAAAAGGAGGAGACAAAAATATTGAAAATGTAATCAACAATACAGATAAAACTTAAATTGATGCTAATAATCACATCAACTGTGGACTATTCAGCTAAAATGCATTTACCATGTCTATATGGATCATATGAAAAAGGCAAAAAGGCAGAATAAGGGAGAAAAGTGGGAACATACATAAAGACTTTTCCTCTTGCTAAGGCCTGTCAAAATAACAAACAAAACCACTGACATTTGGATCAAATCATGTGAATGACTGAATTTATAGAAAGATTCACTTCCATATCAGTGATCCTCAAATACTATTCTCAGGTGATACAAAAATCAGTCTATACATTGAGAGGGGGAAAAAAAAAAGAGGAAATTATCTAGTCTCAGCTTCTTCTACTAGTCTCCACAAATCACTTCACCATCTCTTGTTTTACACTAAAGATTGTAAATTTTATGCACAAAAATTCTCTTCAGTTTGCCAACAGAATGTTAAGCCCAGAAATTTCCTTTCTGTAGCAAAAGTGCATGCAATAAACAGCAGTGTTGAGAACGACTGAGAAACACTTCATGACAGTAGAGGCTTTCCACCATGGAAACTGCAGAATGAGCAACCAGTGAATTAAAACCACCATCAAAACTTGATCAACAATTTGACCAGGACACCAACATCAACATCTAGTATGGAAGGCACCATTGATGAGACCAGTATTCATTCCTTCCTCAAGAGAATCCTCAGCACCCCTGTGTGATGCTGGTTCACTACCCAGGGGGAAGAGCACCACCTAGTGAACCTTCAACACCATTTCCAAAACCACCTGCACAATCCTGGTGGCCTCCTTCAACCCTGCTTATTTTACCATATTTGTGAGACAGAACAATTGATAGTATGGTTCATGTGAAAACAAACATATTGCAAGTGACAGAATAATGTGATACTATTTTTTTTTTCAATGCCTCACATGTAGTGTTTTGTCCTTAAACCTACTCCATGTCTTTTAATATTCCCAATAGTGACCAAGAATAAGGCCCAGAAAATTATCTATTTAAACTATTTCATAGGACACAGAAGGTACAATTCCTTTTTGAAGGGGAAGGAAGAAGTATAGCTCTTTAATAGAACAAGAATGAAAGAATGAATGAAAAAAAAAAAAAAAGAAAGGCAAGTTAACATCCTGTGCTAACACCCCTCCAGACAACAGTAACTGACATCTCAGCATCTGTGTATCTGTGTGTCTTCATTTAGATAACAGACATCAATGAGTTGGAAAGAAGGTAAAGACTTCAGAGGCACTCCACAATCACACATTTTTACCTGTACAACATGTCTTATTTTCTGTCGTTTAAAGTGAGAGCTCCTAAACACTGAAATATGGAAATAGAAAGGATTGTCAAATCCAGTGTCCTGGAATCTAAGTTAGCTCTCAATTTCTAGACAGGGAAAAAAAAAAATACAAAAAAACAAATAAACCCCCCACACACATAAATCAAAAAGAATCTCAGAGTCAATAACATTGGCTATGGTCTGCCTGATCTACTATGTACCAAGGTTTCTGTTAAAAGGTATAGTGGGCCTGACAGCTACAGGTGCCTCAGAGTTACATATAACACAACTACATAAATAGAACACGTCCACACACTTTTCTTTTTAACATACTTCAGAAAGAGATACGATCACTATTTCAGTATAAGAACATAACAATGTGTTTAGTAAACAGCTGAACATGAACTTCAACATTGAAAAGTAATGCTATAGAAGTGGAGTTAGTGGTAAAGAGAAAGCAAGATCAGAACTATGTTTTTCACTATGAATAAACCTAAGTGCTTCAGGTTACAGCTGTCTGTATAACTGAATTGTTGCTTAAACTTTGAAAAGACTTTCCTATGTATCAGATACACTATTCTCATACTAGAGGCTTTTAAGAAATGAGCACAGGTAAAGCATTATATAATTTATCACTGTTTTAATCAAGCCAAAGGTATTGTTTTTCTCACTTGGAAAACAAATCAATCCATTATCTTTACTGGGTATTAATATGGCTCTTCTACTCTGATGGACATTCATGTTCCCTCCAGACCACACGAGCCAGAATCTAAACATTTGATTCTGGTAGCATGATGATTCCACAGAGTCATAGACATGATTTATGAAAAGGTACCAAAAATCTTTAGCTCCTAGTGACTTGAATGAGATTTGTCATTGCTTAGTAACTCTTGGAAAAACAGAGACATTTAAAAGCTAGTAACACTGTGAGCAGCTGGGTAACTCTTGTTTATAGTATTCTGATTACCTAAAACTACATTCCTATGACCATACTACTTTACCACCTAATGTAGTACTTTGATAAGGCAGTCTACAAACAGCTGACCTTCCCAGAAGTTCACTGAATTTTAATTATACAGCAGAACACCTATTTTACAGATCACACAGCTAAAATAAACTATTCAAGCCACACAGAAATCTTAGTAGAGCCCTGTATAACACCATTATTCATACACTAAGTTTTCCATTTGCTACTAAGAAACCATCCCACTTTAGTTTTGCACTTATCCTTCAGGTCATTTACATGCCTGCAGCACTGGGTGTGCCAACATTGTAGTACAGCCACAAAATGTTCTGTATTTTCTCCTCCTTACAAGACAATGGTGTACAACAAAGAATTTTTACTGTAAAATACGTGCCTTAAATCTTGTGCAATTTTGAGAGCTTATTATTTTGTCATTCTTCTTGTTGGCACTGATTCCATATGAAATGCAATTGTATGGCTCCTGCTGATATGAAGAGATGCTGTGAATCTACATGTGAGGGCAGAATCTAGCTCACAGGAGATTAATACCTCTTACAGTCTGTAGTTCACAGAAGTGTAGGTGTTAAGAAGCACTTACATGTCTTTCTTTCAAAATGCATTCAGTAAACTGCTTATTCATCCTGATATAAAAGTAGATCAGAAAAACTGTGGTTTTCCACCAGAATTTAGGGCACTTTTAAATAACAGCTATTCAATTATGAATCAATAATCCGATTACAATAAAAGTAGGACCCGTTGGCATAATATTCCTTCCAAAGGAAATTCCATGGGGGCTGTATGTTTTGGTTTTTTGTTGTTTGGTGTTTTGTTTTGGTTGGGTTTTTTTGTTTGTTTGTTTACTGTGGATTGCTACTTAATCAGCAATGAAGAGTGTTCACAAAAGCATAATGGCCACAAAAGTGGCATGCCAGTAAGAGTCTGACCCCACAGACTCTATCATAAAAGCAAACTCACCCTGCTGCCACTGCTCATCCCATGGCAGCACTGCTGAGAGGACATTTATAATACCCAACAACTTTGTTAGATTAGACTGAAATACTGTAAGTGCACATGCATGTACATACATGTACGTTCACATTATACAACCATCTACAGCATTAAGAATAACTGGAACAGAAAAAAAGTTAAGAGTATGACATTTGCCTGCCAGATCCCCAAAGGCTTGCACTAAGTAGTTTTGCAAAGTCAAAAAGTAGGTTTAAGAATTGTCACTGTAACTGTCTTATTACCTTGTAGGAGATCTAATGCTAAGCTGGATGTTGATCTATCAGGTGTGCACAACAGTGTTGCGGGGAGCAATTTTCACTTTCAGCTAGATAATCCTTGTACATCTGAACTGTATTGTGAAGAGATCCTTTGTGGCATGATCCACCCCCCCTTAGAATTTCATACTATGTTAGTTGAACAGGATTCAACACAGATAAAAGGAAGAAGGCAGCAAACACACAACTTCTGCTGAAGTGATGCAGAAGAGTTAAGACAGCTTCAAAACTCCCATTTTACCCGGTTTCGGCAAGAATGGTACAAGAATGCCAGGAGAATGATGATTTCACTGTGATGGATAAATTCCTATCTGGATGCATCTTGGGGTGTATTTGGCTCTTGTGTAAGTTTTTTCAGAATTAAACCAGCACATCTTTAATACAAATAAAACATCATAAATTCTTAGATACTTCCCCAAAAGGACTTCGCATTTGAATGACACGGGGGATGTAATACTCTTCAAGTTTCATTTAATGGCTATCAAAGAGATCCTCAATTGAGTAGAAATACCACAAAAATCCTGAAAAACAGGCATTTTCACTGTAAAAGTACATATTATATGCAGATTATAGTGTGACCTCTCCAGTTCCTCTTCACCTTCAATAACCTTTTAGACAGAAGTGTATTTGAAGGAAGAGCAGATAACAACAGTAAGAAAAAGCAAGAGTGATGTCTGTTTTTTGATGCCCAAATCACCTTCACAGACAAAGCAGGTTCTCTGAAATTCAAGCCCATAAAGCTGTCTTCTCGGGGTTGCACAGAGCAATACAAATGAATTGAAAGATCCATAGTAGAATCTGACAAAGGAGGCTTTCAAATAGATCCACACATGAGCACAAAACAGGCCCCACATTTTAGGAGGCTAGTCTCACTGCCAAGCTCACATCTCTGTCAGTTAAGAAGTCTATGTTATCTAGTAAAACCTTCACTGACAGTTAAAATGGCTTTATGAGATGCTTCTAGACCTGGTTCTTACAGCTCCATTTCCTGGCCAGCCTGCTGTCCTGCCCTAACCCCAGGTAGCTCTCATTGTCTAGATAAAATTACAGTTCCCAACTCTGCTTCTCAGACAGTTCAGCTCTAAGGACTAATGTCTCCTGTGGCTTCCCAGCCAACTTCATTCACACTGTATCTATTTTAACTACTCTTATAACCAACACATACTTTAATAACTAGCTGAACCTCTTTATCTCCAATTCTTTTTTGCAGCTGGGGACAATCAAGACCAAAAAAAAAAAAAAAATTAAAAAATAATCTAAATTCTCAGCTGATCCTGTCACCATGGAAAATTGTACATGTACTTTTTCTTCACTACACCATTATTTCAAATTTTCATTTGAAGATGCTTTCCTAAAGGGGTCAACGTCCTCCTCCTCATACTAATCCCACCCTCAAAGTTTTCTTCTTTTATTCATTTCTATAAGGTTCACATTACCACTATTAAAATCCAGACCGTTCTTACCTTGATCAAAGTTGACAAAAGGTATCCTCCTACATTTCCAACTTCTTCCCTCTACTACTGCAATCTGTTTCCATTAAAAAAAAAAAAAAAAAAAAAAAAAAAGAGGAGTCATGTAAGCCATTCTGGGTAGTATTTTGCAAGCTCTAATGGCTCCCCCTTCTGTAGAAAATAGTTTGCTCTATTTTACAGGAGAAAAAAAAAAAAAAAAAAAAGGCGTTTTTAGCTTTTCCACTGCTTTGACGTGCCACTGTCATGCCTCAATTTATCCATCTGTAACAGAATAATTATATGCATCTCTTTTACAAGAATTTTATTTTTTTTGAGATGTGGTTGAAAAACAGCTATTGTTCACACTCTATATTATTATATAGCTGCAGTCTTTATCTTTCCCCATGACTTTGAAAGATTTTATATCACGTAAAAAAAAAAAACAAACAACCAATTAAACTGCTGGTGACTTTATTCTCTTCTTTCTGGGTTTGACCCAGGATTTAGATTTGTAAATGGACTTCATAAGCCAAATTTCTTCTCTTTTAAAAGCTTTTACAGATTGATTTGAAGAAGCTGGTGTAAGGCTTCCTATACTAAAAAATACAACTATGCTTCAGTTGGTTTGTGATTCCTGAATTGCAAAAATAGCCACATTTTAACAGGTTGTATTTACATGCAAGTGTTTTAATGTGGACTCATAGTTCATATCGGCTTTGCTGGAAATCTGTCAAATGTTCCATATGATAGAGGTTACTATAAAATTTCCTGCAGTCCACAAAGAATAAGTCTGAATTAAACGAAAACAAAACTCAAAACTCCAAAACAGTTTCTGACTCCGTATTGCATGTCACTATCAACAGCATCATTGTTTCCATAGCTACAAATGTAGACTGCTTCAAAAGAAAGAAGCAGAGAAACTGAAAATGACAATGCACAATCAAAACCTTCACATACAGTTTTCAGATAGCACATATGGGATGGAGAAAGGAAGCAACATGGTGGCACAGAATTCTGTGGGGTTTTTGCAGTTGACAGTAATGATAGCAATCCGAGCACATCAAGCTCAGAACAGTAAGCAGCAGTAAACCTCTCAGTGTGACATCATTTGATACATTTCTACACCTAGTGGAAGGAAGAGGAGATCAGAAAGGATGGAAAATACCAGCAGGATTCACACCAAAGCAAATATAGAGGGTAGTTGCCCCTCTCACAGATCTAGTCACCTGCAGACTCAGACTAGGTTTCCTTGGCATTTTCAGTGGTTCTGTATAGTTGCAAAGATGACTATACTGCTCTTGCCGCAAACAGTGCCAAAATATACATGCTACGCCCAGTACTAACAATGACTGTTCCCGGCAAGGATACGGCATCCAAGTGAATCACTGCACAGAGGGTAGATACAAAACATGAGTGTGAGAGTGTACGTGGAAAGATGCAGTCTCACCACATGAAAAATACAGCATCTAGCAACCATGCTGTCCTTCAGTATTAAGTCCCTGCCTTCTAAATATTACCTGTGTAATTAGCTTACTTCTCCAGAAGCCAACCACTCTAGAACCAACATCCTCATGACATTCATACTGTGTAAGGAGGTACACTGTTCTTCCTACAGCTGTAATTCCCAAGGTCCACAAATGCAGAGCTTTCTCTGTCAATTGTATAATAATGAGCATTAGAATAAAACCAAGACCAGCATTCAAGACTCACAACAGTACCACGCTTCTTGGAAGAAGCAGCTGCATAATGTAGAGATATACTGCCATTTAATTAAAACAAAACAAAAAAAGAATCAAACCCCAACACAAAACAACAAAAACAACCATTTATATCTAGCACTTTAGAGTACCTTGGCATTTGCAATGTAGTAACAAACTCAGTAGTTTACACTGGAAGCAAGATATCTCAATAGCTTGTGATGGCATAATCAGGAATGCATAGAGTAATTCTTCCCTTATCTGAGTAACAGCACTTAGAAAAATTCCACCTACCATGTGCTTCCTCAGTCTCACAGCTATAAGGAATGCAGTTATTTGTGATACCATTGTCTTCCAACAGTCTTTAAGGGAGCATTTGATAAAAGTCACATGAGAACACAGTATTATCTACACACTACATTACAAGTCATCTTTGGTACAAGGAGAGGAGAGGTGAACTGTTATTAGAAGATGATGGTCACTATTTCCTCAACTGTTGTCACTGCAAGGCTGTTGCTCCTTTACAATATTTGCACAGTATCACACTTTGGAGGCATAGTTTCTATGAAGGATATCAGATCACAGTAAACTAAGAAGTTTGAGATTACAAATTCAGCTCTTGCTATACACGAGTACTGGCATATGTGACCTTCATCAATTGTCACAAGAACAGAACAAACACCTCATTATCTTCATTACAGCACGGAAAGCCCCAACTGTTAGTAATTCTAATCAGCTTTGGCAAAACCTATTTTAACATTCAGGGCAGTGAGGAAGGTAGAGAATCAAAGTCTTAGCACAAGAATATTACTATTCAGACAAGGCTAATCTTATTGCTACAAAATACAGCTATCATCTCTCAAACGATGCTTGTTCAGACAGCAATACAATAACCATTAAACTTACAAATTAGAACTCTTAATCCTTCCAGCATATGTTTGACCAAAAAAAGTAAGCAGAGCACAGACCAGAAAGATGAACAAAGGCTTAGCAGGATGAGCAGTAGGTCTAAAATGGAAGTTCCTCAAAGGCAACTCTTATTCTCTAAATTGTCTGTGCCATGCATGACATCAAGTAAAAGGCAGGTAAGTCTCTGAAACTTAGAAAAGCTGCACAATATGGGCCTTGTATTACATCTCAAGCTACTTCCTTAAGACCTTACTGCCAGCAGTACACTGAAATCAGAGATTTCTGTATGAGCAACTTACAATAGTAAAACACCATGAACTCTAGTATCTTATATCTTTCAATTGCTGGCTGGAATGGACTCTGTCGAAGAGGAAGTGAAAGCGAGAGTTTTACATTTTTCATGTTTGCCTCAGGCTATTAGCAGGAAAAAAAAATAAACCAGGACTTCTAAGCTACAAGTACCAACGACATGTCACATGTCATCACTTTATAATTAGGCTGATAGCCAAAAAGAAAAAAATAATAATGCAGCTGACATTCTATTAGGAAGTATTTCTCAAGGTGTAAAAGCACTGACACAAGCATCTTAAAATGCAGTGTGAAAACAGTATAAGGAACTATTTATCTGTGCTGATGTCTTTTCCGTGACAGATTCATATAAGTATTTCTAAGTTATGTATGCATTGAATATTTAATTATGCTATGCTGATTTTAAATAAAGTATTTAATATCTGAAAGCAAAATGCAATTAAACACTTGTTTGTCTATGAATACAAACTACTATGAGAATAACAGGCTACCTACACTCTATATTACTATCTGATAATCCATCTTTCTTTTCAAACCAAATACTTTAAAAAAAAAAAAAAAGTAGAGAAACAGCCCTTTTTGTCAGGAGCTTGCAATTTATTTCAAGTACAATAATGATTCTATAATGATTCTAGCCATAAATATGGAATTTGTAAACACCAGACCTTTATTCCGTGTAGAATTTTCTATAAAATGCTCCTGACAGTAAGGATTTAGGAAACCCATGGTTGTAACTCCATGTAGTTTAGAACATAGTTCAGATTATGTCTGAAAATTAGACAGACTAACAGAATTATCATATTACAAGATTGTGTTCTATAGCCAAAGAAACAGTCTTCACTCATCATGGTCAAATTACAGTTCTTCATTAACACAGATACTAAAAGATGTCCTATCTATTCCTTGCAGGTACACCTATAACAAAGTGCGTGCTATTGCATATGCTAATGTTGTATAAACTACTAGTAGAAAGCATTTTTGGATTTCAGCAACATTGTTCAAACTATGAGACTTCAAATTCAGTTCCCTTCTGAAGCCAGCCAATAGCACATTTACATTTTTTCCTACCAACTATTAGTACTTTCCAGTTGGCCAAGTTAAAAGAAAAAGTCCTTCATAAAGCTGGCAGATCTAGTTCTTTGTTCACTCTGCACAGTGCTTTCATTTCTAACACAATGACAGGCAGAGAAGTACTGTGTTTTCAAATTTATTAAAAAGAATCCTGTGAGTTAGTTGTTACTATTAAAGAATTATATTCAGAGATTATATATTCTGAAGTGAAATGATTTCCACCTATCCTCCTATGTTCTAGACACAGAATTTATAATGCATTTGATTACAGCAATATCATACTGCAGAAAAAGGTAGGTGACTTTAAAAAAAAAAATCTATTAGTTTGTTGCCTATTCCTTGAATACTGTCAAAGGAAGGACTACTTAATTTTCTCTCTGTACTCTAGCACCAGTGTGCACAATCTTAAATGACCTTTTGATTCAGCCTGCTACAAAAATAACTTGACACATAAATATGGCAGGTAATGCTGTAGAAGGTCAGTATTCAGTGGAAGCTTAATAGTGTACCACTTGTACTTCATCAGCAAGGGAAAGACCAGTGCCACACTAGAAGACACAAAGTCATATCAATCCTTTACCACTGATTTAGAGAACTGAAAAGGTGTTTGATGCTTTGATCAGCAGAGCATACACCTGAGGTTGTGTGTCCTATCCCTGCTCCCCATTTTCACATTTCCCCTCCATCACTAGCATTCTTGTCACTTGAATCAGCAGTTTCATTCCAATTTGGAGACTTCTCAGGGACAATGTTAGGTTTCAGCATGAGACCACACTAAATATAACAGGTCACAGGTTTAACCAGTTCGTCAGACAAAGTCACCATGGGAGAACAGAGTTTCCCTGTGCTTCTCCACCACGTACTAAATAAGTTAAGACTTCCGAGTATAGAAGTACATGACAAATGTGGAAAGATTCTGTCTAGAAAGATTAAAAACTATCTAGAACAATATAAGCCTCGCTATATTGCTTTTAATATACACAGCATATTTTCACATATAAACTCATATATACAATTGCATTTTGAAACAAACGGCGTTAATGGCAAGGTAACCCCGTATTTTTCTAGATGGGCATTTTTACAAAGATAGATAACTAAGGTTTTAAATTCATAGATTTGTTCACTTGCGGAAAAAAATTCCAACTTTTCAAAACAGCAAATATGACCAACTAATTGAAATCAGCAACACATTTGAAAATAGGAAAACAAAACATGCAGTATATAAAATACCAGTTACTGATGATACCTCAGCTCACCTCAAAGACTAAATGAAGTATGTATCAGATGCTTTCTATTACAGTTAACTTGCAAAAGGAAAAGTCAAATGTCTCTAACGAAGTAAAAATATTGTTTTCACCTGATAAAAACAACCACAAACATGTTTATTCCTAGAACACAGTCCATTCTAACAAGTAGTTGCATAATTAAATATTTGTTTGTAACAGCAAAGTTATTTTTCTCCATTATTATTAGAATTTGTTTCCTTTTTGATAAATGAAATTAAAGCTTTATTAAAAAAAAAAAACCACAAACAAACAAACAAACCACAAAACAAACCAACCAAACAAACAAAACCTATAAATGCATCTCAAAATTCCCAAGTATTCACTGTCACTTAAATGAAAGCGCAGTGGCTAAATAAGCCCCCACTACTGATATTAAGTGTCTCGAAATTTGTATACTGATATTATTAGAACAACTACACTAGATATCCTTCTCAGAAAGAATCCCCGAGTGTGTGTTTGGTTTTAAGTTGTGGAGATCACAGATGACTAACATCTTTAACTACTTTTTCCCCTCATATGAATAAGTTGATGATTCTGACTTCCTTGCACTCTGAAAACCAATGCCTGGAGACAGAGATACAAAATGTTCTATTATACAGTTACTATTTAGCTTTAAAATACACTAATTCATTTTACAATTTGATTTTGCAAGTGAACACTTGAACTCAAAACATGTTCCAGCCTCTGGCACATCACCACCATCACACATATCATATGTATCAGTGCAGCAAGAGAATCAAATACATCAAGTATTTCACCTTGAAAAAAAGATCTTTCTGAACAAGATGCAAAGTTGACATATGTGCATATTCTACCATTTAAAACCACAGATCCAGACATTTCTCAAAACAGAAGTCACTAGTGGTACCTGGGATATAGATCTGCTTTGAATATGGCACTTAAACTGCTTTAAGCAGCACAAGTGTCAACAGACAGAAAACATTCAAAATTCGTGGCAGGTGATCATGTGAATTCAGACCGCTCCATTCAACGCAAGGCACGGCAGCAGCATCTATTTATGAAATTGGAGAGAAACAGCAAAAATAATGGCCTCACTCACTAGGCAGAAGAGTCCAGGACTTAACCGTTTCCTTAAGTCCCTTCCTCAGTTTTTGAAAAACACAAGGCTTACCTTTCTGTACACCAGCATGTTTGGGGATTCATCAGCCACCCCGTTGCTGCTTTGCCCATAATTATTTCCTTGTGCCATGTCCCACAAATTTGATCTGTTTTTGAACGTTGCACTGTAAAAGGTAAAAGTGGTTTCAGTAAGGCATTGCCTTTGGTCTTCTTCTTTCCCTGATGATTAATGGACCTGACTTTCTACCAACATGTTATCAGAATTAAGTGTATGCTCTCACTCCAACAGGTATTTACATTGGAGCAAAGCTTCTCATTTGCCATTTACTGTCATTAATCTCTTTTGCCAGTAAATAATGAATGTAATATGTTAATCTAATTTAGACGTTAATGAATTGTCACTCTGAGTAGCTCCCTGACATACCACCAACCACCATATCGCGCAGATGCCTCCTGACAACGCAATCCTCCCTCCCCTGCACAGGCTTCACTAAGGGATACTCTGCACCTTCCAAACCACAGTTTTGGACGGACTGACGCGGCCCATGACTGCGTGTTCAGCAGTGCCCTCTCCTCACGGCTCGGGTCATAGCAACTTTCACAACCCTCAAACGCACAAAAAGCAAACCAGACGCTTTAAACTTTGCTTTAATTCACCAGCACACGTGTGCTTTTAAACATATGCCGAGGGATGGAAGCAGGTGACATGAGGGAAAGGAAGAAACACGACAGAAAACCTTTCCGGCTGCTTTCACCTACTTTCACCGTACTTCACTGCAAAGCACCGGCTCTGCCGCCAGCCCCGTTTTTTCCCCGCCACCCCCGCGGTCACACGGGAGGTGCACTAAGCAAGAGCTCTGATCATGCCGTAGCTCCGGCTTTGCACGCAGGTGTAAGAATGTGCTCCATCTACAGACCACACCGGCGGTTGCGGAAAGCCCGGAACGCTGAGCTCTACTCCAAACACTTATCTCCAAAACCCTCCCCAGCTCCCCGGACCTCTCGCGTACGGGCTTCACCGCAGCAACTCGCCCTGCCCTGCCCCCGCAGTGCCCCTCCATAGGTGCGCGCCTCCCGGCAGCCAAAGGCCGGGAGAACCGGCTCGCCCGGCGGTGAGCGCGGCGCGGAGCCCAAAGCAGCGCCCGACGTTTCAGCACCGCGGACAGCGGTATCGGCGGCACCGCCCGGGGCGGCTGACGGCGGCGCCCCGGCCTCCCCACCCCTGGCGGCACAGGGCGGGGACGCGGAGCGGGGCTCCCCCGCCCGGCTCGTTTACCTCCTGGGCCAAGGTCACTGTGCGGTAGCCGCGGCTCCTCGCTTCCTCCTGCTGCCGCCGCTGCTTCTGGCGCGCCCCGCGCGGTCGGTGTCAGCCGGCAGCGGGCGGAGGGACGCGGCGATCGCTCATCACACACGCACGCACTGCGGACGGAGGCGCTGCTGCTCCTACCGCCGCCGCCGCCGAGGCTGCGGCTCTCCCCTGCTCTGCCGGAGCGGCGGCGGCTCAGCTCCCTCCCCGCAATGGAGCGGCCGTCACGTGGGAGACGGGCACGTCAAAGGTGCCGCTGCTGCTGCTGTTACTGCCGCTCCGCCACACAGCAGCCCTCCTCCTCGGTGCTCTCGGCTCGCTCACTGAAAACAGCGGCCAAGAAACTGCAGCTGCCAGCAGATCTGGCAGCTGCCCCTGTAAATGAGATTAGGCAGCACTGGAGGGCTGGGCAGGAAGGGAATGTGGGCTAATGGCATAGGAAAGAAAGGGCGGGGGGAAGTTGGTGGGGAAAGACGCTGGTGGGGAAAGTGTGTCGCTTACTCCTTTACCGACAGCAACAGGGAATCTGCCTGTTCTTCTCCCTTACGCTGGACACTTCATGGGGTTTTGGTTTTGCTGGTTTTTTTTTTTCAGTGAGAACTGGGGACAGCTTGTGCTGTGTTGGCACTGCAGACCTCTCCAAGCAGTGGAACAGAGAGAGGCGAGAGCCAGTCTGTTCCAGCTGGACAGGAAGGAGCCCAGAGTTTGTCTCAGGATACCATCAAGGTTGTTTTGCTATGTCCCAGGAAACTGCCTAATTTGTGAAGGCCTAGCTCTGGTCCTAATAAAAGAAAAAGGTCACGTCTGTTGTCTTCCTCAGCACCTATGGACAAGAATGCTTTGGTTTTCCAAAAGGTTTGAAATGCCCAGAACTCAACATCCACAAGAACACAAGATACATAAGTGCTTAAGCTTTGGGATATTTCCATTTGAAAGTGTCTTTTCTACAAACGGTAACTCTTATTACAAGGACAATCTTGCAAAAGAAGTTGCCATCTACTGTGCACTGTACCTTACGTGGTGTGCACTGGTAAATCACACAATTCAAGCACAGAAGTTTCCACAGATACTGATTCCACTTTTCCTACATTTCTAACATCTAAAAGAAACTCAAACAACACTATCGTGCTAGAAGTTTGCTATTATCAGCTACTTTCAATTACTTTCAACTACTCTTCCAAACTTTTTAGAGGCCTTCATATCCTTTAATAGCAAATGTGGGAAATTAGCTAGGGCAACACAGTGGACTCACAGTGTCCACAACAAAATAAAGGGGAAAGGACAGGGCAGAGTTGAACTTCTTGGAGAGCTGAGAAAGACATAGGTTTGACAATGGTCCTAGAATGAACACCAGAGTAAAGAAAGATGATAGGAATAGAAATGTTCTTCAGAGAGGATAGTAGTAAAAAATTGAAATGACACAACAGAGTAAGAGTCAGCAGCTCAATTCAATGAGATATACTGGCAGCAAAGGGAAGGAGATCTATAGCAGACACACTGGAGTTTTGAGATGGGAAAGATCAACCCAAGTGAAAGAATTCAACAGCACCAGGGTAGTGAACTATCATCAGTGGTGAAAATAGTGGACAGAGAAAACTATTAAACTAAAGAAAAACAAAAAAATAATCAGAACTAAAAAAAAGACTTGTTTCCCATTAAAATCCACACGATGTACAATATCATTTTCATGAGGCTAAGCAATGAAATTGGAATCAAAATATTAATCGTCCAGCAGACTCTGTGACTAAATTCAGTCCACTGTTGAGAACTGGGTACCAGCAATAAAGATCTCAGTCAATAATTTCCCTAGCTGACAGGTGAACTAGAAGTCAAGGGAAATGCCTCCCAAAATCTGTTAAGAACATGACACCCTCGTGGTTTTATTGCATCAAAATAAACTCAAAATTTTATACAGACTGGTGTTTAAATTTCTTTTGACAATAAAAATGGGAACTGCACAAAATATGCTTTAAATGCAGTTTTACCCCAGAAGAGGTATAGGAGGAAAATAATTAAAAATATTGATAATATAAATATTCCTTCCATTTATTCTGCCAGGCAACATTTAACATAGTAGTTGTGTTAAAGGGCATAGAAATAAAACATTAGCAGGTTTCGAATGAAGTCATACATTTGTTTTCTTACTCTGCCTCATCTTGTTACTAGTCCAAGTGGGGAAAAAAAGCCCAAAACAAAACACAGGGAAAATGAAACTCTTTTGTTCTGCAATTTTTGGACTACATACGTGAAGTTGTCTACAAGATGACTTCAATCTACCCATTTACTATAAGCTATTCAGTAAACGCATTTTGGCAGGGGTTGTGTGTCTTTGAAAAACTCCCCAACAAAGCTGACTAATTTAGGCAGCAACATTTCCAAGCTTTTATTTTCTGAGATTCTCTTAAAGACTAAAGGTAGAGAGGTATCCCCAGCTGAGTTAAATTTGGGCTATACTGCCTCCTTTGCTTTAACTGTTCTGATTACACAAACTAAACCACAAAATGCTATACTAGTTAGGTGACGTTTATAAACCTTCTTCGAAAATAATCAAGTTTCCTTAGCATAAATGAAGATCTAAGTCAAGTATGTCAATGAAGCAACGATTTAGACCTACTGCAGTCAATAGGTGTTTGCTGGAGTAACACCCAAAGGAACTGTATTTCCCACATAGTCTTTAATCTTGTTCTCAGAACCACAGGACTAACTTAAACATTTCACTGATGTGCCTCATAACTACAGACTTGCTACAGTGAAGCACACCAAACATTCTTCCACTTAACCAGCAAGTCCACTATCTAAACAAAATAGAAGCTTGAAAACACGAAAGGGTTAAACAGAAGCGAAAAGCAGAAACCACTCAACAGAATTTCCTTTTTGTCACCATTTTGTGGTGAGAGAGGCCCTGGGCTGGACTACTTCCATAAATGCAAGTAAAAAGAAAATAATTTCTTTTAAAAATATGTAAGTGGATAATCTCATCCTAATGCAGTTGGATGTGTTTGTACAATAGACTATAAAAGGCTTTAATTTATAAATTACTTACACATCTTTCCTATGTTGAGAGTCATCACTTATCTGAAGCACAACCAGCATTAGCATCCCCAGAAAGCATGGTCTGCCAGAAGAGGAATGGCCTGTTTCAAAATGCAAAGCAAAACTACTCATTAATAAAACAAAGATGATGGGAAAGGCTGCCAAGGGGCAGCTTTATCTAACAAGGCAATAAAGTACACATGATTTAGCAAGGTGGCAGCTACATTTTCTGTTTAGTTTGCATTGTCAATACAACTTAAGTATTCCAATAATATCATATGCTCATGACACACATAGCTAACAGACATTAAGTCAAAATATGATGTCAGGATGTATAAGACAATCTATCTGGATGTGAAGGAGATCATGAATTTTGTTATCTGTCCTGCTGACCAACGCTGTAACATTGTCAGTGTGCTGCTTATATCCATCAGTTTATCTCATCTTATGCTTGGACTCAATGTTCCTTGCAGTAAAGACACACTGTGAAAACTCTTAGCACAACATGATCTTGTTCCATGACCAAGTCTTTAAAACATTGCAGCATTACAAGCACACTCAGATTTACTGAAGTAACACAAACATTTTGGTTAACTAGGCTTTAAACACCAACATGAGTTAATACTCTACTATCCTAAAATAAAAGCTTCCTCCCCACCCCACTAGCCCAGTTAAGCACAGAGACAGTCCATCTACTTCAGTTGAACTGATATATTTGTGACCTTACAGAACCACAAGTGTTTCAGTGCCAGACTCTGAACTGGTATCTAGTGATCAATCCTTGGCCTTTCTGATGAGATTTGAACACCTGCTCCTTCAGGAGTGAATTGCAATCAATCCAGTTCACGTAGGTCTTCAAATGTCATTCAGATGATTACAGGTTACATTATATATTTGCTAGCACTGAACCCAGAAGTGACTTACAAACCTCACAGCTTTCTTCATGGCACTTTTTTTTAAGCCTTAGACATTTGGATTGACACCTACCTGACAACCCTATTGAAACCTTAATTTCCTTTGACAATTTATGCTACTGAAGATCAAAGCTATTTATACTCCATTGGCTAGAGCAAGAGTTAAAATACAACGAAAAGAACTTCTAAAACAGAAAAGAAGGTAACTAAATAGCAATGTAGATTTAAGAAAAACAAACAAACAAATCTCTGAACTGATAAAAGACGACCACAAAAAATAGCTAGTCACAGACAGACATAATTTCACAGGAATGGAAAAAATATTAGAAATAAGAAAAGCCCACATTTACATAATCTTTTTTTTTTTTAAGTACGAGATATATATACACACACCATACAGATCACAGTACAATTTGCATATATTTAAAACTTTAATGCAACTAATTTCATACACTAATGAAAATGTCGATTATTACTGTCATAGAAAAATCTACAGCTACATAGAATTTCTGCCCCTCACAGCTATCCATGAAAATTCAACAGCTTTTACAGACAAAGCAGAACAACCTCAAGTACTTGTACTGCAGCCTAGACAGTTAAGCCAGTTCTTATTACATCCAAAAGAGGGCAGTCTTTCTCAAAGAGAAATAGGTTACATTAGTTACCTGATACACGAGTAGTATGGGTCAACATTAATTTTCCTTCCACGGAAGGATGTACTACAACCAGATATACACCCTTGTTTCCTCCAAAAGTGAGAGCATTTACAGAAATAAATGTATTACACGGTATTCCTTAAAAACTGCCTGAAAGACTCAAGATTAATTACTCCTGATCATAGAATCATAGAATGCTTGGGGTTTGAAGGGACCTCTAGAGATCATCGAGTCCAACACCCCTCCCAGAGCAGGGCCATAGAATCTAGGGCAGGTTACACAGGAATGCATTCAGATGGGTCTTGAAAGTCTCCAGAGGAGACTCCACAACACCCCAGGGAGCCTGTTGCAGCGCTCTGTAACTCTTACGGTAAACAAGTTCTTTCTCCTGTTGAGGTGGAGCTTCCTGTGCTCTAGCTTGCATCCATTGCCCCTTGTCCTATTGCAGGGCACAAATGAAAAGAGGCTGCCCCTTTCTCCTTGACTCCCAGCCCTCATATATTTATAGACATTAATTAGATCCCCTCTCAGTCTTCTCTTCTCCAGACTAAAAAGCCCCAGGTCGCTCAACCTTTCCTCATAAGGCATGTGTTCCAGTCCCTTAATCATCCTCATAGCCCTCTGTTGGACTCTTTCAAGTAGATCTCTGTCCCTCTTGAATTGGGGAGCCCAGACATTATGCAATACTCCACATGAGGTCTCACTGGGGGGGGGGGGGGCGGGGACACCCAACCCCTCCCTCAATCTGGGGGACACACTCTTCTTAATGAACCCTAGGGTACCATTGGCTTTCTTGGCCACAAGGGAACATTGCTGTCCCATGGATAACTTGTCCACCAGGACTCCAACGTCCTTCACCACAGAGCTGCTCTCTAGCAGATCACTTGATCAGTAAGGTAGTCTTCACTGACCAGTGGAAAGTCTTCCCTACTCCAGGCTTTCTCCTATATCCAGGCTCTGGAGTTCACAAGGGCTGGTCTCAGGATTAAAGACTGAAGCAAAGAAGGTGTTCAGCAACGCTACCTTCTCTGCATCCTCAGTTATCAGGGCTGCCACCTCATTCAGCAGAGGCCCCACACTTTTCCTGTTTTTCCTTTTGCTACTGATGTATTTGAAGAAGCCCTTTTAGTTCTCTTTTACTTCCTTTGACAGTTCTAGTTCTAAGAGGGCTTTAGCCTTTCTTGTTGCCTTCCTACACATCCTGACAGGTTCCCTGTAGTTCTCCCAAGTGATCTTATGATTAAGTTTCAGATTGGGAGGTAATCTGCTGGAGAGCAGCCTTGTGGAGAAGGGCTTGGAAGTCCTGGTAGACAGCAAGTTCTCCACGGAACTGCAATGTGCCCTTGTGGCCAGGAAGGCCAATGGCATCCTGGGGTGCATTAAGAAGAGCGTGTCCAGCAGATCGAGGGAGGTTCTGCTCTCCCTCTACTCTGTACTGGTGAGACCTCACCTGGAGTATTGCATCCAGTTCTGAGCTCCCCAGTTCAAGAGAGACAGGGATCTGCTCAAGAGAGTCCAACAGAGGGCTACAAGGAGGATGAAGGGACTGGAACACATGTCTTATGAGGAAAGGCTGAGACACCTGGGGCTTTTTAATCTAGACAAGAGAAGACTGAGAGGGGATTTGATAAATGTTTATAAATATCTAAGGGCTGAATGTCAAGAGGAAAGGGACAGCCTCTTCTCACTCGTGCCCTGTGATAGGACAAGGGGCAATGGATATAATCTGGAGCACAAGAGGTTCCACCTGAACATGAGGAGGAACTTCTTTACTGTAAGGGTCACAGAGCACTGGAATGGGATCCCCAGAGATGCTGTGGAGTCTCCTTCTCTGGAGATTTTCAAATCCTACCTGGATGCGTTCCTGTGTGACCTGTGCTAGATTGTATGATCCTGCTCTGGCAGGGGGGTTAGACTCAAAGATCTCCAAGGTCCCTTCCAACCCCTGAC
>JANIJG010013347.1:37601-49850 GCA_024611175.1 Megaceryle torquata | reverse complement strand
GATGGGGCATCTACCAACTCTCTGGGCAACCTGTTCCAGTCTTTCACCACCCTCAATGTAAAAAAATTCTTCCTTATCCGCCCCGCGCTCGCCGCCGGGGCCGGGGCCTCCGCCGGACCGCGCCGAGCCGAGCCGGGGACCTGCCGCGGGTGAGTGCAGAGCGCCCGGCGCGGCGGGGAGGCTCCCGCGCCCCTCGCTTCGCCGCCGCGGTCCCGCCCGCCCTCACCCGCTCCCGCCCCGCTCCCCGTCCCGCGGGACCTGCGTATCCCAGGCAGGTGCGGGGAGCCGGAGACGAGCCGCTCCCGCGGCCCACTCCCCTCGCCCGGAGCCCACCCGGGGATGGGGACATGCATGTGTCTGTGTGTCCCCCCTCCCCGGTCCGCCCAGCCCTGTCGCGGGCCGGGGAGCCGGCACTGCCCTTTAGCTGACATCAGCTCGCCAACAATTTAAATTAAAATCAATTACATTAAAAATCTGACGCCCGGCTGCGGTGTGGGTCCGTGGGGCTGCCCGGCACCCGGCTGCCTCTCCTTCAGGGCGGTCGGGTTTTGTTGTGGGTTTCTTTTTTTTTTTTTTCCCCCTTTTTTTTTTTTTCTCCCTTTAGTCTGGATATTTAGAGGAAGAAAAGTCCCTTTTCCCAGCCCTCACTCGCTCCTTGCTCCGGGGAGTGAGGGGCAGCTGACCCCACTCACATCGCAGATGGGGGTTAGGAGAGTTGGTTCACGAGTGGGACCTTTTAGGGGCTCCTGGTGTTGCAGCGATGCTGGGTTTAATTGTGCCCGGCCCTGGGACAAGCCGGGATGCGAGCAGATGTCATCTCCCTCTCCATGCAGGTAGGAGAACCACACCGAGCCGCTGCTAAGTGATGTGCCTGAGGCTCGCAGGAAATCTGTGGCAGAGCTGGGACTAAAACCCATCTCGCTCCGTCCTCATTTCCCGTTCAGTGCTTTCCTTGCCTGGTAGGGGCCGGTGGTTTAACCTCTTGCCCTCGGGCTGCCGGGGTAAAGTCCTGCCTGGGTTATGCCAGCTCCCAGTCAGGGCTCCTGTGGTGGCAGCCGGACGTGTGGCCGGGTGCCAGCGGATTGAGGCCTCGCTGCTCTGAGCAGCGGATTTGGGGAATGGAGACAGTTTGGTGAGGGGGATGTGGGTCCAAGGTGGAGAGTGGGCATTGCGCTTGCTTGGTCTTGTGTCTGAGAAGTGACTACGTAGCTCATGCTCAGGGCTGTAAACTGTCCCCTGGTTCAGGGTGCGCTTAGTCTGTGCCCTCCAAACTTGGCTAATAAGGTTTTTCCAGGGGGCTCTCCTCTATTCTGTGTGTGAGATCAGAACCTTCGGGGGCAGAGGTGGGTGATACAGGTGATGTGTCTCATTAGGCTGACTGACGTACCTGGGAAAAACCCACATTCCAGCACTTCTTGAGCTGTGTTTTTCCATTTCTGCTCCCCTAAGGATGCAGGCTCTGCCTGGTCAGGGATTGGGATGGTGGCTCTGGCTGGGCAGGGAGGGTCTCTCTACTCTGCCCTGACCACCTCCTCTGGCTGCAGTCCCCAACTGAGGATTGCACTGTCTTGAGAAACGATCCTCCATAGATAGGAAGCCCAAAGTTTACTTCATTATCAGGAACAGCTTATTTTAAACTTATTTCTCATTAAGAGATGAGAAGGAGGAAAAAAACCCAAACAAACAAACCCACAAAAACCCCCTCAAAAAAATACCAAACAAAACACGCAAAAACCCTCCAACAAAACAAACAAAAAACCCAACAAGCCAGCAAAAAACCAAACAAAACAACAACAAAAGAATCAAACCAGAAGATCAGAAGCATTTTATTTACTGTAGGAGAAAACAGCAATTGAATGATAACTTCTATTAACTAGGTTGGGGCCGTGACCTTAATGTATTTTACTACTCAGGATGCATAGCTGAGAAGAGGGAGCAGACTGTTCCAGTCTGTTTATTGTTTCCTCTGAGTTCATCCCAGTAACTCACAGCACACAGATGCCCACGCAGTTTTGGAGCCCTGACCCACCATTGGGGGTGGGGAAGAGGAGGCTGTTGGACTGAGTTTTCCTTCAGGTAACAGCCTGATCTAAAGCTTGCATTAATTGTTTTATAGATGGGTCAGGCTTTAGCACAGATTTCTCTGACAGGGCTCAGCCTCCGCAATTCTTGCTGCTGTAAGAAAGCCGTAGTAACTTGAAGCCCCAAAGTCACTCGCGGGAGCACATCTCTATCAATAAAACCCTTGTTGCAAAGCCAGGCAAAACAGCCCTGGGGGGGCTGCTGCCGTTGGTCGGGGAAGCGTGAGGAGCGATGCCGGCGCTGCGGGGAAGCCTGGAGCAGGTGAGCCCGGCTGGTGGCAAGAGCTTTCTGGGATGTCAGTGGGGGGAGAGCTAAACAGCAGCGTGGCTCCCGTGTCTCTTTGTACACATGTGCCCCCCCTCGCTCTGTGGGAAGGTTTTCCTTCTATTTAGACCTCCTCATCCTCCCCTCCCAAAACGTGGTGCCCTTGTTCATGCCAGCGTTCTCTTCTGCCTTGGTTACTATGGTGTTACTATGTAAAACCAGGCAGCTCCTGGAATTATCCACAATTTGGGTTGCCAGCCCAACCAAGGGCTTTGGGTCTGCATCTGTCCCTTGTCGGGCCTTTGTCTGTTGGTGTGGTGGGATGGATTGGAGGCAGCATTGTTTGCAGGGCACGGCTGTGCCTGGGTCACTGGGGAGCTTCCCCCCCAGGTTGTGGGGTGTGATGAGCCGCTGCTCCATGGGAGGCTGTTGCTCCATGGGAGGCTGTTCCGTAGGTAATATCTCTTGGTAGTTTCGAATGCAGGGCTGTGTTCTGGGCAGCAGTGAGCCCTGGAACGCCCTCCACAGCACAGGCAGGGCCTTCGGTCCCCTGGAGAGCTGTTGGGAACGGACACAAATCATTGAGGATTTGTGGAAATCCTGGCAAATAAAAGGCTGAAGATGGGAGCAGACGCCTCCCCTCGACACCACCATCTTGTGCGAGCCGTCCTGGGAGGGCTGGCTTGTTGCTGCCTGCTTTGCTGTTGTGGGTCCCTTGCTCCCTATCTCCTGATTTTCTTCTTCCTTTTCACCTTTCTTTTCCACCCAATTTCCATGCTAAAAAGCACAAGGGAGATTCATCCTGTGGAGAGGTCCTTGGTTTGCACATGGTTAATGTAAGCTATTGTCACCTTTGGGAGCTGGCATGGCCCGGAAATATTGGATTTGCTTGGGAGAGCAGGAGCCCAGGGACAGGTTCTCCTCACCCTGCTTGTCCTAAGGAGGATTCAACCTCTGCAGACACTGAATCACTCAGAGGTGCCTCTGTCTTTGCATTAAGTAAATAAGGGTCCAGGATGATGATGTTTGTCACTTAGGCACCTGTTCCAGGTGGAATGAGTCGAGTCCTGCTACAGAGGCTCATTTGGAAAAGATCTGGCTTGCTGGTCTTTGTGGTGAAGGTCTGCAGCATCTTCCCTCTTGCAGCTGTGATGGCTTTTCTGCTTTGTTGAGCAGAAGAGGGGTGATGTTTCTAATTAAGAGAAGAAAAAAAAAAAAAGTCTTGTACTTCTCCCCTTCCTTATTTTTTTGTCATGTTTTTTTTCTTTTTCCCTTTTTTATTTTTTCCTGGACAAATGTTCTAAATAACAATGCTTAAAATGCAAATGGAGTGAGTTTGCGTGAAGTCAGTCCAGAAGCCCTGGTCGAGTGAGGACTGCAGTGGAGTTAGAGGAGCTGGTGATGACACATGGCACAAGAGCAGAGCCGAAGAGGTTGGGTTGTCAGCAGAGGCAGTCACAGCCCTTGAAGACATGGCTCATCTCTGCGTGGAGAATGTTCTCGTGTGTTTCAAAGGCTTTGTGGCTGCTTCTTCCCCTCCACTTTCAGAGGAACACTGTGAGGGTGTTCTCTTCTACATGTGTGATAGGGTGCTATTTGACTGAATCCCCTTTTTATCTGTGTGCATTTTACTCCTTATTCCTACTTCATTTTTATTTTTAGAAGTGGAAAAACTGGAGAATGAGTCTTCTAACCTGGGTTCAGTTGCAGTTATGGCTTTTGTAATGTTCCTCCTACTGAAGGTGAGCACTGCCCTCGCTCCTCCAGCCAGGCCCCCCATGTGTTTTAACACTTGCTTGGGAAAAAAATGGAATAAACCAGCATGGTGCTAAGGTTGCAAAAGTTTCCATTCTAGCTCCACCCAAATGCTCCTGCCCAGCCAGTAATGCTCAGAAAATTCAGTCAGGATGATAGAGCTTCCCTGGCTGCTGTGCCACTGGGCTGCTCAAGGGGAAGAGCTTTTGGGGTTTTTTCCTTTAATAGAGAGATGCTTGAGAGGGCCATGTCAAGAATAGGGTGGGGAATGAGCCCTGGAATTTGGCTGGAGTGCTCTTAATAAAGGGCCTGGGTGGGACAGGCTTAAATAATGAGCACTTAAAAAAAAAATTTAAAAATCAATGAGGCAAGAGGTAGATGAATCAGTTGAAAAGGGCTTTTAGGGAGGAGAGGTGGTTCTCTGCTGTTTGTGTCCATATCTTTTAACTCATCTTCTCTGGAATAGGTGTCTTGAGATTGTTTTCAGGTTGAGTTTTTTGTCCTACAGCTACGAAGGGCGTCAGTTTGCTCCCGTGAGGATAAGAAGGGAGAGAGTCACTCCCGGAGCCCAGCATGGTGTGCGGGATGCTCACTCACATTCTGCTCTCGTGCATCCAGAAATAAAGAGGCTTTCCTGAAACTTATGAAAACTTTCCTTTTGGAAATAGGGAATTAAATATTTGCTTGACCTAAGGTGTCATGTGAGTATTGCACAAATACTTGAATAGGTAGTCATTTTATTATCCCCTGCTTCGTTTCTTTTTAAGCATACTTAATGGCTTTTTCCAGTGGTGTAGGGAGACATGCATTAATAAATGTATGCAATCAGCCCTGTCCGTCTCTCTTTGCATCTGGAAGTCTGGGGATCTCCTATGGGCTAGTGCTCTACAATTGCAGTGCTGAAAAATCACAAGCTGTGATCACAAGCTTTTTCTTTCTATCCACGTGCTTGTGAGAAAGCTGGGGGGGTACTTTGTTTTCCAGAGGAGTCAGGTCAGTGGTGGGGTCAACTGCCTAAATCAATTTATAACCACAAACACCTAGAATACAGCAAATCTTAACAAAAAGGGCAGACTGGTGGTTTGCTTTCCTGTCCTGCAACCCTAGCCATGGTGTTGCTGGTGTCCCTCTGGAAAGTAAGTCCAATGGCTGGGTTGTCCCATAGATGGAGAGTGGGGTTTCTGCCAAAATCTTGTACCCTGCCTTCTGATGGAGCTTGTTCTTCTGTCTTCCCCAAGCACTCAGGAATCAGTTGGTATCTGTGTGTCTTCAGAGAGGGATTGAAAGTTCTTGTCTGCTCTTAAAATGGTAAGAATAAAGAGTTTTTCATTTAGGAGGACAGAAATTAGGCTTGAGCTCTTGGAGGCTTGATCCTGTAGCTCTTCATCTCCAGTTCTGCTCAGTGCAGGAGTAGCAGCACTGTATAGCTGTCTCTTGGTGCTCAGGGCTGGCTTCAGTGGCTGGAGACCTTCCTGGTATCTCCAGGTCCTGCCTTGGGGTGCTGGTAGCACAAACACCATTTCATCCTTCAAGGCTAACTGATGCCTCAACCTTTCTCTTGCAGCCTGCTTTGTGCCTTTTGGCTCTGGTCAACCTTGTAGAGGTGGTCACCTGGAGCAAGGTGCTCAGCAGCTTTGGAGACCCTGACAGGTTGGATGTGGCACCAGTGGGGCTTCTTTATGTGTGTTTTTTGCAGCCCTGGTGAGACAGGTGTATTTAGTCTTTGCATTAAGGTTAATTGGCTCTAATGTGTGTTCCTAGTTGTAGGGTGGTCATTAGAGATGAGTCATCCTGAAATGTGCAGGAGGTTATGTGAGCCTGTTCTGTTGTGCTTTGGTTTGTTAAGTAGGATGTAGATGCAAACTTTTTTTCTTTCTTTGCTAGGAATCATTTCCCCAGCAGAAAATATTTAAGTCAAGGGGAGTGCTTCTGTTTTATGGAGGCAGAACAAATTTAAAAACAAAATCCAGGCAAACTCCTCCTCAGCTGCGTGAGCGGCAGGGAAGCAGACTAGTGGTCTGGGCTCGGAGAGAGCAGATGAATGTGAATATTTCATTAAGACCATAATCCACCTGTTAGGCCTCCGCTCCTCCGGTTGTGCGTGTACTGTGAAGCGCGGCAGATGTTGGAAACAGCCGCCTGTGCTCCCTGCTCCAACGTCTGGCATCTTCACGCTGCTTTACAGGCAGGAAAGATGGAGACTGAGGGTGGTTTAGCAGGTGCTGTAGGTTTGCAAGTCCTTTGCTTTCAGCATTTCTCCCTCTGCAGTTGGTGCCTGTCTCCAGGGCACGGTGGTGTTCTGCTGGCCCAGCCTCAGCTGATGGTGCTGAACCATGTTTGCTCTGCCACGTGCTGGCACCGTTTCTGGAGGATGGAGGTTTGGCTCTGGTGATCACGGGAGTGCTTGTGAAAGCACTAGAAATGACAGTGCTTTGGAGGAGGCACCTTTGGAGCCAGTGTGCTGGGGGTTAATGGTGCAAAACCCCTCTTGGGTGAATAGTCACTGCTGTGTCCACCTGGACCTAACCCTTTCTTGAGCTCCATTTTCTACTCTGTGCTCTCCTAATTTTGCTGGTACCCTCTTCTTGCTGGTCTGGATCCCAGCAAGCACCCAGTGCTCCTCCACCTTCACTTAGGGTTGCTGGCTCTGTCACCTCCCCAGCCCTTAGAAGGTCGGTGGTTTCCCCCAGCAGATGCCCACATCTGTGTGTACCACCCGTGGGCACCTGGGCTGAGCTGGGGCTCTGGGAATCCCCTCAGCATAAGGGAGGTACCTCTGATGTTAGCAAAATGAACCACACCATGAGCAACCCTGGTGCCCTGCCAGTTTGTGCTGCTGCTTCCTTGGGCCTGTTCTTTAGCTGTGGTTTTTTTTTTTCAGTTGTGTTTTCTGCTCTGGGGACACCTGCATGTTTTCTGTGGTGCTCTTGATGCCCTGCAGCATTGCAGGGCGTTTGCTTGTCACCTTTGAGGAGGCCTTAGAGCAGCTTATGGGTGTCCAGCAGCTGGTGGGAGCAGGGGACTGGGTAGTTTAAAGGAACTTCAAAGCTTTCATGTTCCTACTTCCATCTTCCCTGGGAAGAAACCTAGGATAGGTTTTGGTTTGTTGTTGTTTGTTTGTTTGGTTGGTTTTGTTTGTTTTTGTGATGGTTTATTTTTTTAATATTTTGTAGTTGTCAACAAGATGATTGGAGCTGAGAGGGTGGGGGTGAGAAGGAGCCCTTGCTTTTAGGGGTAACCCCCAGTAAGCAGCACTGTGAGGTGAACATGAAGGCCCTGCTGTTGACAATACTGCCTTTGTATGTGCTTGCCCAGGTGAAATGAGGTGGTAAATAGTATTTGAGATTCACCTAGCAAAGTTAGGGATCTCTCTGCTGGGTACCTGCAAAAAAGGGGTCTCCCCTGGACCCCTGTGCTTAGCTGGTAGACATGATAGCTGGAGAACCTGGTCCTTGCTGGTGGATGCTGTGGACACGTGTTGTGCTGCCCCTATGACTCTTCTGGAGTGAGGACAAAACCACCCAAGCCCTTTAGAGCTGCTGACTGGTTAGAGGCCATCGTGGCACATGTCTGCCATTGCCACCTCTGCTCCCCGCTCAGGCGAACCCCAGTTCCAACCTCAGCTCAACTGTTTCAGCGTTGCTGGAGGGCTCGGCTTGGAGATGGGGGCTGATTTCCCACACATGGTGGGACCTTTTCCTGCTTCATTACAAATGTCAGCCGAGGGGAACAGAGCATGGTGGGTGTGAGGCAGCGGTGGATGGGATGAACCCCCAGGGTGCAGGTGAACGTGGAAGGGCTTCATTGTCTCCCAAGAATATCTCCAGAATAGCTCCAGAGATGCTGTTGCTGCTCTGCCCCTTGGAAATGCTGCCTTGTGCATCTGTTCTGCTGGGGCTGAGTTTGTCAGGTCCTTGTAGGCATGAGACTTGGAAGAAAAAAAAAAATTAAAATGTCATTGATTTTTAATTTTTTTTTGTATTTTTCTTCTAATTTAATGAATTCCCCACTGTGTTGTAAATTCCAAATGTGAATGGGAAATAATCCCACCAGTACAATAATTAGCATGTAAGTAGCAGATGAAGAAAATGCAAACTGCTGAGCTGATTGGTGAATGCTGACTATTTTCTGAATTAATTTCAATAATCACATCTCCCATTAAAAAGAAGGCAGGGCGGGGAGGAAGTCTTAAATTTTCCTCAAGCTCAATGTAGTGAGAAAATGGTACGTGCAGTGTAGCTGTTCTCCATGTGATTATAAAAAAGAGATGAGGGAGGTTCTTGAAACTGAATTGCAGATACAAAATACTGGTAATTTTGCAACTGAGAAGCTCAGTTTCAGCTCCTTTTTTTTTATTTTTTTGGGGGGAGGGGGGCAGGGGAATAAAAATTCTAAGTCAAATATCCCTAATTTTATGTAGGTATGTGACAGTAGTCTACTGGAAGAAGAAAACATTCCCTTTCAATGGTGCTTTGCTGCAGGATGCAAAAATAAATCCACTGGAGTCCATTAATAGTGAAATTTCTTTCTGTGTCTACTGTGTGTCCATCCAGCTCCTGAATATTTTGTTGTGCTTTGAAGGGATGGATGGAAGGCATCATTTGGGAAGGGGCGATTTTGGAGCATCCAGGAGCTGGGCACCCTCTTACCATAGGAATCTGTGGCTGCTTTTGGCCCTGCTTTCCTTTGCTGCTTTCTTTTGGCCAGTTCTGCCCCAAAGGTGAGGTTGGAGAAATCATCTCTGCCTTGATACCTCCATGGTGCCATGTCCAGGCAGCACCAGGGAAGGTCACCTCTGCAGAGCTGTACCTGGCAGCTGGTGTAATTACTCACCTGAACTCACCTTCGGTATTAGCAGGGATGGTTTTATCTCCTAATGATATTTTTCCCCTTCTAGATCAGCCCTGGTTGTCTCCTGGCCGTGGCCACCTCACTTCAAGGACTTTTATTTCCTAAGAGCAAAGCACAGACAACGCTGCTCCTGGGCATTGAACTGGAGCATTGCTTTAGAGATGCTTTTTCATTCCACTTTAAACTTAATTATAGCAATTTTTGCCAAGTTGTGATCTAGCTCAGTGCTTGTAGGCCTAAATATATTTTATTTAGAAGTGCAGGGGCTGGCCTGCTGAAAGCCTGGCCCAGGGAGAAATCCCAGTGCTTTTGACGGAGCAACCTTTTTATTATGGTGTTTGTGGGATTAGGGCAATTGGAGGTGCCTGTGATTTGAAATCCCTGCTCTGACATCAAACTGGTGATCTGGTTTGCTCCCAATTTTCAGCATGGGGAACAAGATCTGCCCAGGGTCGTCACCCTGTGGTGTGACAGCCAGGAGAGAGACCAGGTCCCAGCAAGCATCCCTGCTGTGTGGCTCTCAGGTCCTCTCCCTCCCAAAGGCTCAGGATATGGTAATGTTGGCAGATGTTCTTTAAAAATAAAAATAATAAATAAAAACAAAACAGTCAGGGCAGTCCAAGTGCCTTGAAAGGGTATTTATGGTTGTATCAATCGGCGCTTGGCAGGAAGGTATGCGAGACGTTCACGACCCTATTTGCTTTCCATATTTTCCTAACGGTAGAGACAGTCCCAAAGAAATATCACATTGTTTCATTTCCCTTCCACATTTCATGTTTTTCTAAAAATAAAAGCTAATGTCAACAATTCTATGATAACGAGTGTGAATGTGAATGTCCTGTGCCTGCTTAATTAATTATTTAAATTTTTGGTTTTGGTGAAAAGCAAGAATTGGCTCGTAATCATATTATGAGCTATGGATGAAAATGCATCTTTTAAACCACCTCACTGATGCCTTTTTCTTTTTGCCATTTTTAAATGCCATTAATCAAGTTAGAGGCTGTAAATACTCTTGCAAAGCAGAGACCGAGTCACTTGAGGTGAGTAAACAAGTTGGCCTTTTTTAATGAAAGGCAAAAAACCATCCCACTGTTGCTCTGTGTGGGAAGGGTACCTTAAATACAGAGTCCCCTTCAGTGCTGACAGGCATCCCAAACAGCTTTCATAATAAACCTCTAATTATAGCTTAGTGACTCCATAGGTTCTCTGGATCAGCCTGGGAATATTGCACTGAAAACCAGGGAGAATATTTATATTTTCTGCGACCGATGGGTGAACCAGATTTAGAGCTGGACCTGGTGAGCATGGTGCATGGTGGTGTATTTATAGAGTATTTTAGAGCTGTGCTTGCTGCTGCATGGTACATTTTGGGGATCAAGCTCTCCATTTTGGGAAATACATCCCGAATGCATCGGTCTGGATTCCTGAATCCAGACCCCAGCTGAGCTGGTTGGAAAAGGGTTCGGCTGGTGGCCAGCTCCTGCAGCCCATCGCTATCTCCTGACATCTGACACTTGGATTAAAGCCCAGCGTTCAGAACCAGGGGCTTCAGTGAAAATCTCAGCTTTGTAAATTAAAAAAAGACCTCCAGAGCTTCCCAGCTACACAGAAAAGCTGAAAAAAGGGAATTATTGGACAGCAAGAGGTAGGGAGATCCCCTTCTCTCACCACCCCATGTTAGCCTGGTTATTTCTCAGGATCCCAGACTGGGAGCTGGTGCCATGGTGCTCAGAGCTTGACTTGGGGTTTTTTAGAAGTTGGCATGGCTGATACTGGCAAGTTGATTCTTTTCTCCTCCATCTATTTATTTCTTCCCTTCTTCATTTTAATACCATCTCCTATGAGATTCCAGCTGAAATCTATTCATTGCTGAGGTGTTTCTTCTCCCTTGTGTTGTGGGTGCTGGGTCCAGCTGGACTGTGGTTTGTTTCTGGTGTGGAGGGGATGAGCAGCAGGACAGAAGAGCTGTGCTTGCTGTTGGGTGTGCGTGTGCATGTCCCTGCAAAGACACACGACAGGTCTTAAATGCTTGTGTTGTGCTGTGGGCACGGTCCCTCTGCCACAGAACCAGCAAAGCTCTCAGTCCATGCCACTGGAACTTGTCCTGCACCATCAGGACCTGCGTGTCCCCTGGCTTTGATGGACCTGCCTTGCTGTGCTACTGAGTCAGTGCAGGGGCTTGTTTCCATTTAGATTTCCCTTGGAAACTTAAATAAGAGGTTTATAACACAGCTGATCTGGTGGCTAAGGAAATTGGTGGATGGTTTTCTGCTGGTGCAGAAGCTCTTGGAGAAGTCTGGCATGTGCTGAGGGATAGGGAGATGGGGGGGGTGATGGAGAGCAGAGCAAGACCACCTGCTTTTTTTCAACAGGGTTAAGTGGCTGTATCATGGACACATACCCAGTCTAGGCAGGCAAAGTGTCTCTGTTCAGCTGAGCTCCAGAGTTTGTGCTTCCATCCACATAGGACCTCCGTGGTTCTGCTCCCACACAGTGGAGCTCTGTCTGAATTGCTCAGCAGCACGGGGGACAGCTGCTCTCCCTGGTGCTTGCAAAGCATTAGTTCTGATGGTGCTGCTGGGCTGAAGTTCACAGCGTGGTTCCGCCCCCCAAAATACTGCAAAGGCACCAGTGAGATTCTGCAGAATCCTGAAGCTGGATCAAACCAAGTGATAAGGTCAGGTTGGATGGGGCTCTGAGCAACCTGTTCTAGCTGCAGATGTCCCTGCTCCCTACAGGGGTGTTGGACTAAATGACCTTTAATTGTCCCTTCCAACCCAAACCATTCTGTGAGTCTGTGATAGTCCATCAAAGGTTCCTTCTGCTTCACCATTAGTGCTTGAAAAATCTGGATTGTGTTTGCACTCCTGTTTGAGAGTTTTCCTCCAGAATCATGTCTAGACACCTTCTTTTTCTCCCAGATGAAATCTGAGGTTCTCAGAACTGAAGCTTCTTCTAGCTGGTGCTCCCAACAAGACTATCTTTTCTTTCTCCAAATATTTTGAAGCTTGTGATAAAATTGTGAGGCTTTGGCAGCACCACTTTGGGTGCTATTTTTGTGCCAGGCCCTGCTGAATACGTCTTTTATCACAGATTTGTAACAGTAGCTGCTGGAGGGGGAGCTTCACAGGAGAAGTGCTTTCAGAGGAATTCTTTTATAAAGGAACACTGTCCTGCAAAACAAACCCAACAACCAAAGTGCCCTGCGGGGGGGGGGGGGGGGAAAAAAAAAACAAAAACCAAACCCCAACTTTTTTTTTGTGTTCATGTGTTAAAAATTGCCCATTAATGTGGGTG
>JANIJG010013347.1:14677-37591 GCA_024611175.1 Megaceryle torquata | reverse complement strand
AGGTGAGGTGGTTTGTTGTAAAAATAGGGATCTGTTTATTAGGTGGGTGTTTTTTTTGTTTTTTTTTTGTTGGGTGAAAGGGGGGGGGGGGGGGGGGGGGGGAATGCAAAAACCAAAACTCAAGCCCAACATTTTTCTTGTGTTCATGTTGTAAAAATTGCCCATTAATTTGGGTGAATATGGTTCTGCCTCCATTTCTAGACAATTTTATTTGTCCTCTTTGTACAAATGATTACTACTGTGCTCCAGGCATTTTCGGGGGAGGGAAAAAAAAAAAAGACCTTTAGATTCTGACTAAGAAATGCCAAAATCCTTGTTTTGTGTCACTGCCCCCAGGCTGAGCCCGCGCCAGGTCCCTGCAGGAGCTGGGACTGGGACCCAGCTGGCAGTTTGCTCAGACAGGGCTTGACTGTAGTAGGCAGAGCAAACCAGGAAGACCCAAGATGGGTCTGTTCATCTATTCCACCTCAAGCAGAAGGACAGCTTAGGGAGAAGACAAGGCGGCAGGGTTTCTGAGCAACAAATAGAGTAGGAAGGGAGGATCTATAGCCTCTGGGAGGGGTTTGTGGTGTGTTCAGCTCCTATAACTCCTCTGGGTCTCACTGAGCTTTCTTTTGGCACCACTGGTGAATTGAGCTGTTTCTGGTCTCTGCAAGAGCTGGGTATTTCTCAGTGGCAGAAATGTAAAACTTGTCCTCTCAATGCTTTTATTTAAACCCAGGATTTTTCACAGGAAAACCTGCTTTAAAATTACACTGGCACCTGAAAGTGTTTTGGCTGCTGCATCACAGCCGACACCTAAAGATGCCCTTGCTGAGCAACATGGCCCCCCCGCCCTGAGGAGCATTTTGCTCCATTTCCAGTGTTGGTTTGGATCATATATGCTGTTCTTAAGTAGCCATTTACTCTCTTTCCCAGCTCTTTGGCACAGAAACAAGAGAATAAAACATTTAAAAGAGGAATGTGATTATAATCCTGTAAAAATTGACAGAGGAATTTGGCAGTGGTTGCAGCCTGTGAATGTAATACATAATATTTTATTCATTTTAAAAAATTATTACCTTTCAAGCTGACAGTTTAAATGACAAATCACCTTAAAAAGATATTGTGGACAGTGTAAAAACTGTCAGTGTAGTTTTTCTTCACTAACTGTGGAGTCTGCATGAAAAAAAAAAAGGATCTTTTGGCTTTAGCCAAGCTGGGTATGGAAGCCAAGAGTGATGAGGTCCCTTGTATTATTTCATTTGTGTCCTAATATTATCATCACTGCTGGCTCCCAGGGGTTTTATACCTGAGTTAAGGGGCAGTGCTACCTGACCCACTGTGCTCAGGGGGAATTCTTGGTCAAAGGGAATTTTTTTTGACAAAAATTATATTTGCTTTTCTTGTCCCCTTGCTCCCACAAACTCTTGAATGGGACCAGAGACTGCAGCTGGAAGAGGCTGGAGATGAGGGCAGAGGAGCTGTTCAGATGTGTTATTGAACATATTGACTGCTTAAGTGTGTTATTCAGCATGGAAAGCTGATCTCAGGGGACTGACAGAGATCCCCATCCCAGAATATCCCAACTCCCAGTGGGAGCTGGAGCTAATGATGCAAACCCTCCAGGCAGTGCAGGATTGGAGCTGCAGCTTCCCACGTCCTGCAGGACGCTGCAGGCTTGACATTTTTGGATGAAAGGGAAACCAGTGCTCCTCTGCTTCAGCCAGACTGGGTAATCACACTGGTGAGCAGTCCCGCAAGGCCTGGTAGGAAACACGGAACAATAATTTCTGCTCTCAAATAATAGAGAGCAAAGTGTAGATACTTGTGTCCCCTGTGGTCCTCAGAGCATCCTTGTGGGCAGCGAAAAGGAAATGAGGAGTGGGAGTCTGCTCTGTGGTTTCCTTTTCTTGCAGTGAGAAGCTGACTCGTTTGCTGAGCTTGAATGCTCGGTGCTGCCTAGGGTTCCTTTTTAAAAACCAACCTGAATAGGACTTAAAATATTGAAAACTCTACAATAGGAATTTTTAGCTTAACAAGAATATTCCATAATTCATTCTCTTTGTGATGGAAAAAGTGACTAAGGTAGATGTGAATTGGACAAAGTCTCTATCTCCTTTTAAATTCTTGGAGACTGGTCATAAAACTCATCTCTCCTTAGCTGGAAAGTTTTTATACTGTCCACAATATCTTTTTAAGGTGATAAACATCCCAGAATAGATAGGTGTGTGGTGCTGGGGGGAAGTGTGGGGAGGAAGGTGTCCTCTTCTGCCTCTGGCAGGAGAGGAGAGGTTGGCTGGAGGAGGTCCAGGGAGCTGTAACAAGGTTGACTAGATGTCTAGAAACCAGCGCTCTGAACAAACTGGAGTTGATTGTTTCTAAATAAGAGAAGAGGGAGGAAATACATCTTCAGGTGCCTAAAAGGGAAGGTGGTGTTTGCTTTCTGCTATCACAGGGCATAGGGCAAGAGGTCATGGTCCTAAAATTGTTGAGAGGAAAAAAAAGTTCAGGTTAAATGTTGAGCAGCACTTTCCCTAAAAGTAACAACTGGATTTGATGGTCTGAAATGCTTGTAGAACATCAAGTTGTTGGAAGACAAAAATGGCTTGGAAATATCTTTCTACTACTTCTTGACAGTCATTCCTGCAAGGGGAAAGAGCAGTTTATTGTCCTGCAAGTGGGAGTTGTCTCGATGCTCTTCTGCGCTCCCTTCCTCCAGTGCTGGTGTGGAGTGGTGAGGTCAGACATTCTCAGTCTGAATTAAGCAAGAAATAAGTGATGTTCTGAGGCTTAAATTTTGATGCACTTAAAAAAGATTGAAATGACTAAAGATAATATAAGTTTGCATGCCTGTCTACAATAACAAATGTTGGCTAGAAATATTTTACGCTCTTTGATTCTGAAATTGAATTTCATGGATGTTAAATTGTGTGACTTGCCTCTCTGGATGATACAGCCTTTCCAGGACACTCACTTGAGTTAGAAGAGACAGAGAGGGGGTGTGAGTGATGTTGCCTTTAATATAGCTATTTTTCTTTAAAGAAATAGCAGTGAAGACAAGTTCCCAGGTCTGTGTAAATACTGGAGAAATAGAAACAGCCACTTTAGAGATCCTAAGTTGTAATTTGTCAGTCCTTTAATTGTACCTTGGGAATGGGAACCTTTTTAAAACAGTGTCCCACACACAGTGGAGCTGGCAGGACTCTGCTGGGCTGTCTTGGGAGGTCCCACATGGCTAAGATGTTTCTTCCACTTTCATCCTTTGCAGGTTAGGACCATGTTCTGCAGCATCCTCTGCACACTCTTTCCTCCAGGAGTCTTATCAAAGATGCCAACCTTTTTTTTCCTGTAGGGAAGAACTGTTTTATAGTCCAGAGCAGGGAGCAGATCTGTGCAGATCTGCACTACTGGTTTGCAAACAAGGTGCAAAAAACTCAGGCCAGGTAAGAGAATTGGTTCTTCCTTGCCTGCAGCTGTGCAAGCTGAGGCAACTCAGGTCTCAGGGTATAACTGAGCTTTTTGCTCCTTGCTAGATGCACTAAGCATCTTTCAGCAACTTCAAAACCATCCATGAGAGCTGCTAAATCATAACTGATCACAGAATCAGAAATGGTAGGTGTTGGAAGGGACCTCTGAGGATCATTTCATCCAATCCTCCTGTTCCAGCAGGGTGCCCAGGATTGTGTCCTGGTGGGTTTGGAATCCCTTCAGAGAAGACGACTCCACAACCTCTTTGGGTAGCCTGTCCCAGGCTCTGGCACTCTTACATTTCCATGAGCCTGCTGTCCCAGATGGTTCAGGCGTTATGGTTTTAAACCCCCAGCTATATGAGGACGACTTCTCTGTGTTGAGTTTGATATTTAGAGAATATATTCTCCAGGCTTGAACTGTTTGCAGGTTTTGAGCCTCTCAGTCAAGCCTGAGAACGCTGTAATCATTGGAAAGGACATCAGTGGGATGGTCACTATCACCAGTGGTTCTGGCATACAGTGGAAATCCCTGAGACACAAGGACCTGAGTGTATCATGGCCCTCAGACATGGGGATTTGAATATCTGAAAGAAGTTTGGGTGGGGGAGCCATACCCTGGTTGACAGCCATACCCTGGTTGTCCTTGGTGCTGTTCCAGTTTGTGATCAGCAGCTGAACTGTTTGCATGTGCTGCTTGGAGGAAACTCCAGCCCCCGCTCCCTTGCCCCAGCTCTCTTCTATAGTATTTTACTTCAAGCCACAACTTCAGGCAATTCGAGGAGGAGCTGCCAGGGTAATAGTGGCTCACAGTGCCAGATTTGCAGGGTTTTTGCTCCATATTTCAGAACAAGGGTTTGGGAAACTCAGAGTTTTCTCTGCGTCCAGCTTAATTTTTTATTTAAACCACCTTGATTTTCAGGAAGTGCAAAGCTGCTCGGACAGCCGCGATCAAGGTCACCCTTCTTAATTTAGGTGCTCCAAGCTCATGAAATCTTGTTTGTTAAAGTCTTGAGCATACGTTGAATCCCTAAAGGAGTGTGTGTATGATATTAAGCCTCCCATAGCCGTGAGCTCATGTAATAAAGGGAGAGGAGCTGTGGTGTTACTGAAGGAGGGATGGCAGATAACAGCTGGTGCTGTGCCGTTATCACTTCATTTGAGAGCCTGCAATGTTGTGCAAGTCATTACAGGACATTTACACAAACTGCTGGAATAAAATCCCACTCCATCAGCAGTCTAATATTTGTTTCTTATTATATGTTAAACTTTTTCTGGCATAGAAAAGGTTGTCACCTGTTATGTCAAGGTCTCGGCATTCGACGCTGGGATCTTTCCAAGCGTGTTGAAACCTAATTGGTTCAGAATAAGCCTTCCCTTCACTTGAAGGGAGGAAAAAAAGAAAAGCAAGGAAAAAAGAAAAAGCTGTGGCATCTAGCAGGCATTTAAAGCATTTTTTTCTTGTTCTCTGAACTCTTGTCATTTGCCAGACTTGGGGCTGAATCTTCCCATGGTTTTGTGTTTGCTTTGTGTGAATTAAATCAGGAAAGTAACACAGAGCAAACAAATAACAAACAAACACACAGCAAACAACAAACATAGAGCAACTGGCACCATGGGTCTGGGGAGAGCTTTGTCTAAGCAGGGAGTGTTGGGACACCTGAGACCTTAGCAATGCAAAACCTTTATAGGTCCTTTGACACTTGTCCATTTCCTTTGCCTTTTTTTTTTTTTAAACTCCTGATGGGTTTAATTCTGTGCAGTTACAGCCAGAGTGGATGCTTCTTGTCTGCAGGATAGAGTTGGAGAGCACCTTCCCAAATTGTAATGCATCTTTGCTAGTTATTTGCTTAAATCTCTCCATGCTGCTTATTTACTTATTTTAACCAAAGAAACTCGCTGGTAGTGAGCAAAGGGTATGGTCAGCAGGCTCCAAGCTGGGCAGCAGAGCAGCAGGGCTTTGGCAGGGGACTTCAGCCTGAGCATACATGCTGGCTGAAGACACTGGGAGGTGTTGCTGGGAGAGGAGAACCTGTCACTGGCTGTGCTCCTGCAGGAGCAGCAAACGAGTCTAAATTTTCCTTTACACAGGAATCACAACATAATTTTCCTATTTTTCATCCTTCTTCTGAGCTCTGGCTCACCTTTTTCCAGGGTGACTCTGTTTTTCAGTATGCTGTTCCCCCCCCCCCCAAGTCTGAACTTAATCCCAGAAATCCACTTGGCTGGTTACCCCTCTAGATGGTTAAGTTTAGAAATTATGAAATGCATTGGGCTGGCTCTGGTGCTTCTCTGGGGATGAGGGAACGGCGACTGGACGGCAGCAGAGGCAAGCAGAGGGGAGAGAGGAAGGCCACAGCTAGGAGCACAGCTGGAGGTTATATATAGCCGCAGGCTGCCATGGTCTCGGTTGGGGTGCTGTGATTGCTTCTCTAAATACCTGCTTGGCCATTGAGGTTTCCAGTCCTGTTACCAAACCAAGCCCATGAGCAGGAGCCGAGAGCTGGGGAGCGGCATCCCTGGGAGGTTTTTGCTTTTACTGGGTTGAGAGCAGCACGGTTGGGTGCTCGGTGATTAATTCAGTGAACCTGGTTAATGTCTGATAAAGGATGCCTTTGCCGACTGAGCATGGAATACACCCAAAGATGTGTGGTTTGGGATGCTTCGGTCGGGGTGTACCGTGGGTGCATGTCTGGGTGGATCCCATGAGCTGGGAGACAAACTGGTCAGGGTTTTAGTTTTACTTTCAGCCTCTACTAACCAAGGGTTGCCTGCTCCTTCGGAGGTGCAGCGGTAACCTTTGGTGCATCGTCTTCTCTTCCAGCCCCGAGTCCTGGCGCAGCTGAAGTGACAACTGGAAGCACTTTAAAGATGCACACAAGCCCAGAGGAGGAACTGGAGAACGACAGGCTGAGGTTGTGGTCCCTCATGCAGGTAGGTCACTGCTTGCTATTCTATGGACCATGCAGCCTTCTGTAGCCTAGACAGAGAAATGTGGCGTGTTTCAGTGTATTGCAGGATTCTCCTATGAAGGCTTCTCTAGCCCCAGGGCTGAAATGTTTGTGCAATGGTTTGAGCCCTGCTCTGCCTGTGGTCGGTACGGGTCTTGGGTTTTGCTCCCAGGTGTCCCTAAGATGGGGACAGTGGATATTTTTGCTCTTGAATGTCACACCTTGGCCAGGACAGCATTCAGATGCTTCTCCTAGCTGGTGATCCTCTATCTTTGTGTTGAACCATTGATTTAGCCCCTCCCTAAGAATCTTTATAATTTAATAAATGTTCATCTGTCCTGTCTTGTGGATGACGGGTCAGGAGAGCGATGTGTTTTCCCCTTGGCATCTGTGGATGGAAGAAGTGTGCTTGGAAATAACACTCTGGTTTTCCATTACATCGTTCCAGATTTTTGAAGAAGAAATTGGGTCTCATACCAGAGCAAAGCCATTTTATTTGTAAGAAATGAAGTTTAATGGTTGAGCATTAGTGAGCAGACTGGTGGGGATTCATTCACCAGGTTCATGGCTGTGTGATAAATGAAAGTTTCCCCATGGAAATGGGGGGTTTTAAACCCTGGAGTGATTTTCTCCTCAGCTTGTGCCACGCCTGGAGATTGCTTGTTTCTAGGCTTTATTAAATAAGTGTTGGGAGTACAACAACTGGACTGATGCTGTTTGCTGTAGCTTTCCTGACACGCTTCCAGTTCTGCAGGCTAAATCCAGTCTGTTAAACTGGTAGGAATAAACATACGGGCCTGGCTGTAGCACAGGGTGTGCTGGGATCGATGTGCTCCCTCAGCCTCCTGAGAACTGTCCTTGAAGTTGGAACAATTGAGGCATCTTAGGTGGGTCCTCAAACACCTTATTGCTGTAATCTTGCAAACACAGTGAGCGTTGTTGCTCTCTGGCTTGTCTTACCATTGTAGATGGAGTATTCGGCCGGAGGAAGTGGGTACTTTTGTAGCTTTGCTCTGCCTTGGTAAACAGAGTCTGGGTCTCTTGGGAGGAAGAGTAGAGAGAAGGGAATTAAATTTTATGTCCCTTGGTACTTGAAAGACAGTGATGATGCTTTGTGTGGAAGGTCACTGGGTAAGTGGGAAGGATTCCTTTGTGTTACATCTGCAAAAATAATGTTGTTTATTACTCAGGGGCTCGCACCGAGAGACAGATCGTGGCATTTTAGCGATGTGTCCCATCCTCCCGCGTCCTCGCGGTCCTGCGCTGGCACACGGCAGCTTCCCACTGTCATTTTAGAGAGACTGAGGATCCACGCTCAGGATCTCTGCTCTAGGACTTGGCCCCTTTCTCTTCACTCCTCCTTGCCCCCCACCCTCCTCTGGTGTCCTCTCCCTCGCAATTCATTTGTTTTTAAAATGATTGTGCTATTGTGTGCATCAATGTGCACATAGCCCGTCTTGTTTTTCTCTTGGCCTGAAAGTGCAAAGCAAATCTGTTTATGGTTTTGGTGAGCTAATTCTTCCCCACCCTAGATTTTTAAATAGACTCTTTCTTTACCAAGCTTGCAGAGCTTGCAGGATGTATTGAAGTAATGGGAAAAATATGTTGTGTGTTAACCTTACTTTTTTGTAAAACTGTTTACAACCCCCTATTTCTAGCAGTGCATTTGGGAAGTGAATATCTGGATGCTAGAGCAAGTAGAAGACCTTGAAATAGGAAAATGGGAATTTAATGCATTCGAGGAGGAAATGTTTTGAGTTTAACTTTCAGTGTTTGGATTGTGGAGTGAAATCTAGTGAGCTGTGCTTAGCTGTCCCTTTGGTTATTTAACTTCTTCAAATCCCAGTTCTCATGCTCGGCTGTTCCCTGGGCTGCCTGTTGCCTTTGAACAGGCTCCTCCAGAGCAGTCGTTGCCTCGGACCTTAGAGATGAAGGTAAGAGCAGCAAGGAATGCTCTTGGCCTGTAAATAGTCTGTTGGATTAAAGGCTCGGTGTGTCACTGGTGTGTTAGAAATGTTATTTTTACCTCTTGATTTCATCCTTCCTACGAATCAATCTCAGACCTGTCTGTTTAGGTTAACAACCTCTTCCACATCCTTGTGGGAGTTTGCAGAGCACAGTCCTGCTCCGTGCACAGCTTTTTACAAGGGTGGTTTGGCTGCTGTGAAGGCAGAGCTCAGCTCCACTGTGAGAGCGCTGGAAAAGCCCCAGCGACACCAGTGTCCGTGATGTCTGGCCAGTGGCTTGTGCAGGAGCTCCCCCAAACCCTGCCTGCCCTGCTGCTGCACCTTCTTTCCTCAAAACCTGACTATTATTTATTTCTCCTGCAAAACTGAGCTGCTTGTGACTGGCCACAGGGTGGGAGGTCTTTGTGGAGATGGCCATTACATATGCAAATACCGTTCTCCAGCCTGAACTTTGTAGGGCAGATGGTGGCTGGGCTGAGGCCTCCGGGTACTCCTGTAATGTAAATAAGCAGGAGTAGGATTTCAAAGCGAGATTTTTGACATAGTTGATGTCACAGCTCCTCAGCCTGGTGTTTAGGGCCCATGGGTCTGGAGGCCCACAGCTGCTGGTTTGGTCTTGTTGCTAATAACCTACTGGAGGTGCTTCTGCTGAGCTGGTTCTTCTAGAGGGCTGAGGGGCTGATCCCGGTCAGACAGTGTGGTTGTACTGAAGACAGGACCCATGGTGTGAAAAGCGTGTGGTGCTTTCACGAAACTGGGTGCTCTGCATGAAATCTGTGATCCCAGCTACAGCACTAAATGTGCTCTTCACCGGGTGTTGTGGAGTGACAGAGAGGGCTTCTGGTGAGTAGCCTTAAAGCAAAAAGAAACCCCAAAACCCCAGGCTGTGTCAGGGTTATCATGCTTATATGGCTGTGATTCCACCAAACAGCTGCCTCTGCCAGTAAAGAGATGGGGAAAAGATACATTGAATTTCCCCACCCTGAGACAGAAATTTTTCATGAGAGCAAATATTCACCTGCAAATCTGCAGCAGAGCACAAAGAATTCCCCACTAGAAGGCTTTGCAAAGCAGAATGTCCTTTATCCCTTTGATAGTGCTTGGGGTTGTGTTTTTCTGTAACAGAATCTTAGTGGAGGAAAAGTTTTCTTTTTGTGCTCTTTTCTTTTTTTCTTTTTTTCTTTTTTTTTTCTCTCTTCCTTCTTGCTTCTTGTTGAGCTGACAGTTTGGTGCTTCCTGGGAAGGTGATGACTGGGGGTCAGCACCAAATAACACTTCTTTTTCCTGAGCAGGTGGCTGTAGCCCTGAGCTTAGAGCTGTGAAGCTGTTCTGGGATCTGACTGTAGTGGTACCTCTGTTTTCATTTGTGTATCTCCCCAGTCAGTTGGTGTAACTCATGTTTTCACCCTTACAGCTCAGATGCTGATTTCCTGATGCTTTTCCATCCCTTCCTCTCATCCATCCCTTCCTACTCTTATTTCTTACTGACCTACCTACTCAGGATGCATACGATGTCAGCAAGACAAATAAAATTGCTTGTACACAGAAAGATGAGGTCACTGGATGCTTAAATGCTGCCTAAACTTCTTGGTTAGACCCCCACTAACTATTTCGACACTCTCCGCTGTGCAGCTCTCGTGTTGCGTGAAAGGCGAATTCCATCCCATGTGGCCTTTTCCAAATGTATTGCCCAACATTTTCACTATCTGTCATCCACTGAGAACCATCCGAGTGCTGTAGATAGCCACGGACATGATTTGATTGCCTGCTGTATTAAAAATTACACCTGTTTATTGAAAGGGTTTGGGTTTTGCTGTTCCTGTTTGCATGTGTGTGGGCTTCTCCCCATGCTGGATGGAGGTCAGAGGGGTTTGGGGCATGGTGTGATGCTGCAGCCTAGGCTCTGGGAGTGAGGCAAGCTGCTCCCGAGGGAGGCATCGGGGTACATGGGGAGGCTCGTGGCATCAAGGTGCTGCTGGAGCTCCAAAAGTGACCATCCTCACCCCACAGACTCACAGAAGCTGCCAGCCTGGATGCCACCGAGATGCCTTCAGCCACCTCTTCCTGGTGAGGGTACCTGGAGAGTCTGGAAGGCTCCAGCAAAGGCCACTTCTAGTTCCTGTGAATGAACTGGGGCGATGCTGAGGGGTGCTATTAGGCAGATTTTCTTTAGGAAGGCAAAGAATGGTGCCTGTGGCCATGATAAAGTTGGGTGAAGTGCTTTGGGTTGCTTTTGTAGCAACAGAAACTGATAGCACAGCAGGTTCAAGGGGAGGCCTCTTGCAAAGGGAAAGGCTTTTGGGTGTTTGGCTCAGCGCTAAGGCTGCAATGTTCCAGTTCACCCAGAGGTATTTATGAATGAAGATGCAAATCCAAGGTGAAACTTGGGAACAGGTGAGCTTGTATCGCTGAAGGCCACCCTTCAAAACATGATTAACTGGGGAGGAAAATCACTTCCTTATCTCCCAGCTTGATCTGGAGCCTTACAAGTACTTCAGTGGTTCCTCTGTCTTCAGGGCTCAGGGAGCTGTCTGTTCCAGCACACCAAACATGCTGAAAGTTTTATTTTATTTCATTTCCAAACAACTCTTTGAGCATATTGGGCTGGGAGGGAAGCTCGTAATAATTGCATAGAATTCAGCATAATCTTTTGGCAGTGCTTTTGTATGCAAACTGGGAGGGTTTCTGACTAAAGGTGACCTATTCAACAGATGATCTCTGGTAAATAACTAGACTGGGGACTCAAGTTCTGGGTTCAATTAGTTGCTTTGCTGTAAGCTTCCTGTGACCTTGGGTGAGTTGTTTAAAATTGCTCTGTGCCGCATTTCCCTTTCTGTAACATGTCGATGACAGCATTTCCCTTCCAGCCAGGAGCTGGGGCAGTGGAAAGCTGGTCCGTACTCTTTTCCATAGCTGGTGTGTGAAGAACATGGATGGAGTAGAAAGTATGACCTTATTGTGGGCCTTTCTTCCGTTCTCCTGGGGAAAACAGAACAGGATGATCCATTTAAATGGTTCTGTAGGTGTCCAGAGAATATGCTCTGTCAGATCCTGGGGCTCCCTGTGTAACTGCAGACATGCTCTAGCAAGGTGGGTGCTTTGTGAGCTGAGAAGCTTTTCTTAGTATCGCTTTCAGTTCTTCCTTCAAACTGATGGGCAGTTTGGGCAGAGCATGTTTCTGGTGCTCCTTTGGCCTCGGCATGAAGCTTTCCTTTAACATATTCTGCATTTGCTCCTGTGGTGCCTTTCTGCTTCAAACCCAGGTGGGTGTTAGGGAAGAGGCAATGGCTTTGTGAATGAAGATATTGGCACGTGGTGCTGCTCCCCAGTGCAGTGTGTGGATGTACCTCGGGTAGATCATTTCATCTGAATCAAACCCGATTTGGTTTCCCCCTTTCCCGTGGTGAGTAACAGTGCTGACCACCCCTTTTACCACTTCCGAAATGTGCAGAGAGGCTTTCCAGCATCCCTGAAACATGCTAAAACCTCCCAGTTGGAAAGTTGGACAACTGGAGGCAGGGGGCTTGCTGGCTCTTGTGTTGTGCCCTGAAGACTCTGCCATTCCCATGGGATGAGCCTGTGGGAAGCCTCCATATGACAGCTGCATCCAGGCAGTGGCAGGAGCTGTTTCCAGCTGCCTGTGTTTTCAGGAGTGATGCTGAACCTCCCTTGTCCTGATGGCCTGAAGCCCTGCTTCCCTCTGCTCGACCCTGATGGTCCAGGGGTCAGTCTGGGAGAGCTACTGGCCTGAGACACCCCTGGCCCCATGTCAGCTACCGAGCTCCAGCCACTGTGGGATCACAAAATCCCAGAAAGTTAAGGGTTGGAAGGGACCTCGAAAGATCACCCAGTCCACCCCCCTGCCAGAGCAGGACCACCCAGAGCAGGTCACACAGGAACGCGTCCAGGCAGCTTTTAAATGTCTCCAGAGAAGGAGACTCCATGGACATTAGTATCTTTGAGATGTGGCAGAAAATCAGGCCTCGTGGTGTTTGTGGGTGAGTAAGAATACTCCTGGGGAATATCTGAGTCTCCAGAAACACTGAAAATACAGATATCTATATATTCCTCTGGTTGTGTTGCTGATTTTGGTAGCTGGTACAGGCTGTTCAGAAGTACACCAGAGCAGCTCAGCAGCAGAGTGTAAATTGGGGTCAGCTCTTTCCTCTTTGGTGTGAGCATTTGTCATATGAAGTTTTTATCACCTGTGCAAGAGGCATGGTCCAGCGTTGGGAAAATCCATCCCTTTTGGACACAAGCTTTGCTTTCATCTCTGTCCTGCCCTTCCCCAAACCCTTTCTTCTTCAAGGTATCTTGACTTATTTAATGACGTGCTGGGTGGGACGCTGTGAGGCTGGGCAGCTGGCAGCATGTGCTGTCTGGGGCAGCTTCTAGATCAGGGGGCTGGTAACCTCAGACTTCAGGCAGGTCTACCAGCTATTCCCTTAGACTCTGCCTGTAGCCCAGAACCCTTCACAGTAAACCTGTCTCTTCACCATTGTCAGGCCTGCTGTTCAAAAGGAAGAAATCAAGCTGTCAATATAAAGGCTGTGGTATCTTCAGGCACCTCCGGGGGACGGCAAGTGGTGTGTTGCTCACTGTAACTTGAACATCCTCCTAGAAGCAAGGCTTGGCTGGCAGGGACCTGCAGTCCTGTGGGACCTAGTTGCCCAAGATGGCAACTTGCATATCATAAAAGGTGAGGGTGTCTTCCTTGCTAGCAGCTTTTCACCACTCACCAGCACTTGCCAGGTAGTGATGAGACTCGAGCCTGATTTTAGGAGGGAGAGGATGAAGGGTGTGGGTAAGAACAGCTCACCCAATTGAATTTTGGGTGCTGCTCTTAAACGATTGCTCAGTCCTTCTGATATGAAAGCAGAAGGTCTTGAAGAACCTCAAAAAGAGTGACAGCACCGCTCTGCTTTGGGCAGTGCTGCAAACCACTTTCCCAGCTGTCACTGGAGGGTACGTACAGTTTTACAGCATTAATCCGGAGAGAGTTCACTTAACGAGCGCTCTCGCTTGGCTGCTCTGCTTGATCCTGGCCGCCTGGGTAAGCAGCTTGACATGAGGATTCGTGTGATTGATCTTAAGAGCATTACCCTTGCGGGGTTTCACTGCGAGCCTACCTTGTCTGCTTCTAACTTGACTGGGGACGAGTCCTGCAGCCTGTGAACGCTTCTCCCCTTCCCAGCACTGCAGACATCTCTTTGCTTAATCTTCTGCCAGCAGGTGATTACGGGCTTCTGTATGGAGGGAGTTCCTGCTGTCCTGAGCTTCATCCGGCGTGACACACTGTCATTTTGGTGAAATATTTTAAAAATGCTTCCAAGTCTGCTCTCTCCCAGCCCAAGGAAGAAAGCAGGTGCCTAGAGGACCACGTTCTGCTAATGTGACTAGGATCTGGACTGCTGCCCTAGAAGTGAAAGGCTCCATCGTGCCATTACCAAGCCCCCGGGGCAGCCGGTCACCCCCGTTCCTGTATTTGCAGGCTGCCTGCTGACTCAGCATAAACATTATTTTTACGTTATCGCCTCCTGCGACGACTCCTCCTGCAGTTTAGTTTATCCTGCTGTTTTGTTAGTTACATTGAACAGAATTAATGATGTATGCGGCGCTGTTCACCCTAATGATGATGGTGAATGTTTCAGACTGCTGTGATGGGACCACCCTCCATTCCTTCCTGAAAATGGAGGAGGAAATCTTGACTTCTGTTTCTCTGAGGTTATAACGTAGGTCATGATGCTTTTGGTGGTGTAAATCAGGAACGTTTCTGTTATCCATGGTGTACTTGGCAATGAGAACTTTTCCATGTTTGATCAAAAGGCTGGGAAATTTTGGATTCCTGAAAGACAGCTTTTGTCCAAAGGCTTCGAGTTAAATCAGCTCTTATAAAATGACAGCCTTTAAATAGGCAAACTGGTTTATTTTTTAATTGATTCTTAGTTCATGCCATTCCTTGGTTTTCCCCTTGGAAGGATGTTGTTCTCATCCTGCTAGTCCTGCACCCAGTCTGGTGTAATTCACAATTGTTTGTGAAGGGTGGGATGATTTCAAGAGGGTGAGATGTGCACCAATTGTCTCTCCTTTAAGCAGGGTAATGATAGAAAACAGGCACATTCCCTGTTTTCTTCCATTGCTCCCCTTTGTCTCCTGTTTGCATGTCTGATTTGGGCAGATAAAGCAGCCGCTAGTAAATTCTATTTACTGTTGTCACAGGAAGGGCCAAAAAGTCCTGGGACTTGTCTACTTGTATGTGTTTTGTTTTGTTTTTCATTTTTTTTTTAGCAATTCATCTGGATTTTCTAAAGTAGTATTACTGACTGGTCTCTGTAAGTGGCACAAGTGCCCAGAAAGCTGTTGTGTGCCCGTGCAGCAGGAGGTTATAGGAAGCAGGAGCTTGGTACTGATAGGCAGCTTAGCCCACCTGGTGAAGAACTGAGGGAACTCTTTATTGGGAGCAGGAGGTTGGCCCGGATGTCCTCTAGTGGTCCCTCCCAGCTCGAGTTGTTACGTGTTTCTATGGCACCTGCAAAGGCCCCAGAATAGGACCCTGGTGAGCTGAGCCAGCAACAGAGCTCAGCAGCAGCCTTAATTCTGTGAAGGGGGCTGCGTGGAGATCTTTGCGAAAGCAGATGGGGTCATTCTTTCAAGGTGAGCTTGTGGGGATGGGACCGAGGTTTCTACCACACAGGTTGAGAACATGGGAGCAAGACCCCAGCATGTGGCAGGAGCCCTTGGAGTCAGCACATCACTGTCAAACCCCAGGGCTGCTGCCCTCCTCTGAGGTACTGGATGAAGCAGGCAATGAGCTGGGGTGGGGAGGTGGTAGGAAGCCTCTTGGCATTGCATGAGCATATGAAAGATTTAGAAAATGCATCTAATGCAGCTGTTGGAGATGTACCAGTACCTTCATACCCGGCTGCACACGCAGAAAGCAGGGATTTCCTCGGCTTGTAATTTCTACACGGGTGTTTTTGAAGCCTATGGCCAAGACCTGAAGATAGGTTGAGGATTGGCTTGGCAGTAATGGGGCAGTATTTGTGTAATGATAGTAATTTCCTTGTTCTTATTTCCTAAACTTGGTTTACAAGATCATGCTGCAATGTGACTTAAAGCTGTAAGTATTTGCCTCTGTTGGCAGTTGGAAATGTGTCCACTTACAGAAATAAGTGTTCAGTGTTGGAGCTAAATTGAGTAATGTGGTGGTGTTCATATCTTAATCTTCCAAACAGTTCTCTTAAGTTTGCTACATTGATGTCTGAAACGCTTAAAAATAATAAACTCCATTGTATAGAGCTTTGAATACAGAGTGGAGGCTTAGTGATTGCTGGCACTTCACAGGCAGTCTCGCTGACACATGGCAAGGAAGCAATTCTCCCAGCACGACGGAATTTTTTAAAAGAATCTCCTTGTATTGAGACCTTGTGATCCACAAATTAATAAGTACATCAATATTTTGAATAAAGGCTTGCAGGACACCTCAGTCCAAAACCTCAAGCCCTTTACTTAGGCCATCATACTTTTTTCAAACGCATCTTGTCTTCCTTGGCAGTCTGCTGAAAGCTCTTTCCATCCCCCAGCTGCTGAGCAGGGCTGGCGGAGCTGGCTGGTGAGCTTGTCTTCCAGCCAGCCAAAGACTCCAACCATCTAGCTGTCAGCAGAGACATGGAGTCCTGAGCCTCTGTAGAAAGGTAACAACCCAACTCCTTCTGCCCTTCATAGGAAGGGGAAAAAAAAAGCCAAATACTTGTTGGTTTGCTTGGGTTTTTTTAATGGTGCTCAAAAAATGAGGTCCTTGGGGAATTGCGTGTCAAAGGGAGAGCTGCGACAGCAGGGATCTGGCTTTGCTGGTTTTTCTCAGAGGGTGTCTGTAGTTCCCCTGCATCTTGTGAATGAATTTTTAAATGAGGAGTTGCAGAGGGCAGCTAAGAAAAAGGCTGGTTAGACCAGCAGGCATGATTTAAAAAACAAACAAAAAGCCAAGAGAGGGAGAGGAGGAGAACACGATTTGTTTATCACAACTGTACTTGAAACTAATTTTAAATGTCTGTGTTCTGAAAGTAAGGAAATTCCTTTAGCTTCCAGCAGTAAATAACTGGGATGCTTTCAGCTCACAGCTGACCAACAGAGGATGGTGAGTTTTCAACTAAAAAAATAATTGCCTCTCAGTAAGAAAAATCCATTCCAAGTGTCACTAAGCAGCTGGAGGAAGAGTTGAGTCCTGAAAAGCATGGTTCATATCACAAAGAACCCTTGAACTTTGTTCCGTATCTCTGCATAATGCCCAGAGTGGGCTTGAGAAATGGTTTTGAACAAATACACTTTTCACGCCAGAGAGCAGCTGACAAGGATTGCACTTGGCTGGCAGGTGCATAATTTGGCTGCGTGGATCTTGCCTATGGGGATCTCAAATAAAATCCCAAATCCTTTTTTCTCTTACTACCAATCCTAAAAGAAATGGTCAGTATTTCAGAGAAAAGGGGAAGGGTGTTCCCTGTGAGCTCTTAGGTGTCAGTGGATGAGGGATTTGGTGGTAGGGATGATGTAGTTCTCCATGCCTGCTCTTCTTGATGACTGGGTGGTGGAGCACCTAATGTTAGCTGTGGTGAGGAGCACTTCTGAAGCTCAGCTTCTCATCAGGCACATCTTAGCAGAGGGCTTGGCTGTTAGGATGCTGAGATCTCTTAATGGTCTGCCCTACTCTATGCCAGCAGGACCTCTTGGGATGTAGGGACTTTGGGATGTCTGTCACTTATGTGCATACTAAAAAAGAGCTGGACTTCTTTGGAAAATGGTGTTCCCAGCTGAAGGCACTGAACACTTGTCAGCCTGACCATATACTTCTGAAGTTCTTGTGGTTCAACTCTTTAGGCCATGGTGTTGTCTATTTAAGGCAATGGAATAAAACCCCGTGCCACTCTCGCAGAGTAGCTATGTGAAATGTAAGCCTCAGGACCAAATGGTAGTTCTAGAATTAGATGATGTCCCTAATTTCCCTCATCAGTTTTAGGAGGATGCAGCATTCTTCACTTACAGTCTCAACTGTTGTGTTGCATTGTTGTATGGGGTTGAACATCTGCCCCTTCCAGCCACAAAAGTGGCTGTGTTCCAGTGGTGGGTGGTTTCTTTCTATTCAGGGATCCTCTGAGGCCTGGAAAAGCTTGAGTATTAGACATGACATGCTGTCAACTGTTGCAGATCCCATTGGCTCCCCTCCTTCCAGCATCTGCAAGGCCAGAGTTGGCCATCTTGGTTTGTCCTTGCACTGTGCGTAGCACAGAATGACCCTGACCTTACCAGCTCCTGCCCCTGTTGAAGAGAGAGTGGGGTCTCACCATAAACCTGTCCATCCAATGCCGAAAACATTTGTGGTCCCAGCTTCTAGAAGAGGAAAGGGAAGATCTGTCATCAACTCCCTTGAGAGAGCTGTACTGCTGGGATGGCAGTGCTGGGGACCTTTCCCACCCACAGCACCTTCGCTATGGATGCTCATCCTCTGTGCAGCGGCTCTGCTCTGGTGCTGTTGTCCTGCTGCATGGCAGGGAAGGGAGCCAGCAGAGCAGCCGTGGCACCCAGCAAACCTCTGCAGGAGTACTGTGCCCAGCACTAAAAATGGTTGGGATGCTGGAGCAGAGCAAGGGGGACAAAGCACCAGTCCCCACAGATCTCAGCCCAGTACTTCCCCCACCATTGTGCTGGTGATTGACTGGCACTCACTTGGCAAAAGTCTTTTGAATATTTATTTGGCTGATGGGAGAGTAGAGTGCAGTAGAGTATGGTAGCTCCTGGAAATCAGCTTGAGGAGATGAAGCAAGGAAAACTGCCTTTTTCTTGCTGCTAGTGCTACTTGAACTCTCTCAAATGCATACCTCAATGGATAAATGATTGCGGAGCCCTCAGCCTACCTAACAAGCCTGCTCTCATAGAGTAAAAATTATAGTGCCTGCCTACTTGCCATCCTCATTCAAAAGCCCATTCTTCATTAATACCACTTTATACATATTATTGCAGCTTGAAATGCCATTCCTCTTCTCCCCACCCATTTCCTTGACTGGCTGTGACATACAGGAACTACACCCAGTGCTTGACTCGCCTCTCCTGACCTTTTGTAACTTGGCTCCAAACTCCTTTTTTTTGGGTCTTTTGCAAAACACTGTCAGAAGGGAAAAATCCTTTGTTAAAACACAGCCAACTCCTGCCTCAACGTGGAACAGTTTGTTCTGCTAAAAGAATGAGCCAGTTCAGTGAGCAGAAAAACATTGCCATAAACCAGCGGACTCAGTAAGCTGCAAAAGCCATCGGCTGCACTCAAGGTCTGAAAGGACGACTCTGAAGAAGGATCCATGGGAGAAAACAAAAAAAAATATACATCCACGATCCCGACCTGTCAACCCCCCCTTTCTTTGCTTTCAGCCAAAGTATTTTGCAGTTGTCTTTTGCGTTACAGCAACTGGAAGTGGGGGAATGGGAGCTGGTGCTGAGCCAGCCCATAGCGTGGCGTTTGGAGGTAGCATATTGCAGAAGGGCATGGTGGATGAAGTAATCCAGAAACGCTCAGCTGGGCAGGGGCTGCAGCACTCTCCTGCTCCTCAGGCTGTGCAGCAGATGATCAGCTCCAGTGCCCTGTGCTTGCTGCCTGGTACTATTTAGTAGCTCAGCTTAGTCCTTCCCACCCATGTCTTGTTTTAAAGCTCTGGACACTATTTCCCTGGAATTGCTGCAGGTCTCTTCCTTGCATGGCAGCTTGGTAGCTGGTGATCAACTTGTCATCTTCAACAAGTGCTTCTTTGTTGCACAAGGGACTTGGATGCTCTGTGAGAAAACTGAGTGACCCTCTCACAGGCTCTTGGGATTATGGTTCTGCAGTGGGATTGTTTTGGTGCTGGTATAAAAGCAGAGACTGGTTTTCTTTTAACAATAAAAATTGTGCTAGTATCTGGAGCTGTGGTTCCGGGATTTGCGGTGATGGCTCTCAAAGGGGGTCACGTATATGGGGGTGGATGTGCAAACCTGGAAGTGGGGTTGTGAGCAGAAGTGCTTCAGAAACACAGGCTGGGAGGCCCCAGATGACTCTGTGGGACTGGGCAGGCTGCACCAGTACTGAGAGCATGGTGGGCTTCACATGCTCCATTGCTGTCAGATGCTCATAGCTGTGAACTCCTCACCAGCCTGACCGAGCATTTCCTAATGATTTAAAAGACCCGAGTGCCCTTCTCAGAAATGTAATGTGGCTTAAGATCTGCCTCTGGTTCTCATTTTGCTATGGGAACCATGAGTCTTTACTCTGAGCTCCCTCACAGCTTTTTTTCCTTGGAGCCTGTTCAATAATTTCAGATGATAAAAATACAAAGAAGTGTATTTTAGGTGTAACCTACCCCTTTTCACATGCATTCCAAAGGACTGTCTCTGCCAAAGCTGGTCTTGCCTTACCTAAATGGTGATGCTTGATAATAAGCTCTAAGCGTGGGTTTGTGAGGTGTGTAGCAAGTCCAAACGTGGTGTGGCAAGATATTCCTGACCTGTGTGGGGCTGTTGGAGGTGCCTGTGATCAAGCTACAAACACAAACAGATCCTGACAATGCAAGCAAAAAGCAAACCACCTGGACAAAGCACAAGCGACTGAAATTGGAGCTCCTGTGCATTTAAAAACATGACTGATGTTCTCATACTCTCCTGTTCAGGCACAAACCACCCCGCAGGTATTCACTGAATGAGTGTGAGGTGATGGGAGACCTAGACTGGAGGAGCTGAGGGACTTCTTGAAGCTCCCTTAATGCTATCTGGTGTCCTCTGCTGGTAGCGTTAACCTCGGAGCTGGCTCTATCCAGAGATGATTATCTGTCTGCTGGACCTTTTTCTTTGGGGGAACGCCAGGAATGTTTTGCAACATGGACAAAATGTGAGGATTGAAGCTATGGAGGTGGGTCCCTGGGATGCTGGGACTGTGAACCCGGCTAAGGTAGTGTAATTCTCGGAGCAAATCTGTAATGAAGCCTCAGTGCCAAAAGAGATGATTATTTTTTTTGGAAGATGTTAATGGTATGATTGCATAACGTTGATTTTGTGCTCGATCAAATGGATGAGAGCGGAGGAAAATGAGTGAATGAATTAATGTTAGTGATGTTCAAACAGAAGCACGCAAAGCTCTGAGGGATGATCAGTGGTTTTGTTTTGATGTGTGTGGTGGTTTTTGTTGTTGTTGGGTTTTTTTTTTTTATTCCTGACATTCTCCTGAAATACAGCATGCAGGCTTGTCTCTAAGGGGGGCACACTGCCAATAGTCTAAAGGTTATATTATCCTAGTGACCTATTTTTATACTCTAATCGCGTTCTGTTTCAGCCGCCCCTTTCTAGCCTTCCATCTTGCTCGGGTTTGTGCTCTTCTGAGAGGGGGGGAAAAAAAAAAAAAAAAAAGGCAGAGAAAATTCCCGTCAGTCCCCGAGTGCTGAGGCAGCGAGGCAGCCTCTACCCAGGTAACAACAGCGAGGGCGAGTTGTTGCTGTTGCAGAAGCACGAGAGCAAGCTGAAAACACAGCTTGTCGACGAGTGACGACTTGAAATGGGGTGACGAGGAGCGTGGTGGGGCAGAGAGGGATCTTCTCTTAAAGGCGAATTTTAAACAGAGAAGGAGATCAGTTGGTAGAAGGGTGAAATTTTAATGAATAGTTCTGTTTAACGAGCCTAAATGGAAAAGACGCTTTTCTACTCCAGGCCTGCCAAGTAATGGAGAATGAATATGATTGTTCAGTCAACCGGCTGCCGCTGCCTTTAGACTGTACCCGCCTTTTCAAAGCCAGGCTTAAGCTACAAAGCACCCTGACCAGTTGACATAAAGAGAAATTGTTCCTTAGTACAAATGTTGACTATGTGGTGCTGCTCGAAGCTCAAAACTGCTGAAATTTGTGCGTGTGTTTGTCCATTTGTGCAGGGCAGAATAATAAGACGCAAAGAGGGTCTTCTTGCCTGCGTGGCTTCTCTCAGGTTGCGGCTATTTTGGTGCTGGTTGCTTTCCTTGTTCTTGTTGAGAGCACCTGAACTGGGAGTGCCTGCCGTGTTAGCCCAGTAATGATCAGCTCTGGAGGGGAAAATCTCATTAACTGATCGCTTGGGGGAACTTGCAGTCCCATATGGGGTCAAACCCCAAAGAATTAAGTGTGTCATGACCTTAGTCAGCATTATGGAACAGGCTCTGGGTGGGAGATGCTACTACGGGTGCCAGCCCTAGGCATGGGCATGGCATGGAGATGTGCCCCGCTTGCTGGGAGCCGGGGTGATGTTCTGCTGCTGGAGATGGTCCCATCGTGTGACTTCCCTTCCAGCTGCAGGCTTTGTAAAGTTACCCAGAGAGAACGCTGGACCCCATTTAGCTGGGATGCACAGCCACAGAATGGGAACAGAGCTCAGCCCTGCCAAATCTTGCCTTTTCTTCTCTGTTAGAGAGCTGTGCCGGCGCAGCTCAGAGAGGTCCTGTTTGCACCTGGGAAGCTGGGATTTGCTCTGGAGAGGTGGGCTGTTCCCTCTAACTGTGTCTGTATCAAACCCCCGGGAAGTAGCCTGGAGAGGTCTTTGCTGAGTTGCCAGAGCATGTCCACTCATGCAGTGTGTCCCTGGGATGGATTAGCAATAACTGCCCTGTACCTAGCAGGGGACTGTGCCCTCAAAGCCTGTTGGTGGTATTGCTGCATCCCCTCTCCCTGCACTTCATTATGTTCTTGTAACCAAAGCCTTTGATTCCAAGTCTGTGGCGATGAAACCCAGGTGGGAGCTGGTGTGGGGAAGCCTCTGGCTGGGGAACGCATCTTTGTGCCTTCTCACCTGGGTCTGGAGAGTGCAGGAGTCTCCAGCCTTCCTCTCCCCTGTCAGCCCTTACCTCAGCTGGTGAACTGCTGCATGACTTCTCATGAATGGGCTTAAATGCAGAACAAATGTTAATGCCCGGGCAAAGAGAAAGAGTCCCTGGACTGCCACAGCTAGTTACAGGGGCAGCTGTGGGGCTGTGCCTCACATACTCCTCTGCTCCCCGCTGCATGGACCTGTTGTTTTCCTCCCCTCCCCAGCACCCAGGTAATTGCACCCAGCCGCAGGTGACTGAGCTGGAGCCCAGAGCTGCCCAGAGCAAACAAGGTCTCTGCTGTGGGGACTTCTGCAAAACACAGGGTCATTCCCCTCTGGAGTGCTTGATGGTGGGAAGGGGAATGCAGATCAGCCCTTGGATCTGGGTGCTGGCCACAGAGAGCAGCAGCTCATTGACACTGGGCACAGGGATCTTTTATTTACTAGTCTTTACTTCCTAATCACTGGTGGGGAGTTGGGAAGTCATCTGTGGACTTCCCAAAGACAGACATGCTTTTTCTGTGCCTGGCTGGAGGTAGAACCTAAAGGGGAAAAACTCCCAAATGTTAATTTTCTTTTCCTCCTTTGATGGTTGTTTTTTTCCCCTTCCCCCCCCCCCCCCTCCCCCCCCCCCCCCCCCTTTTCTTTCAACCCCTGCCTCCCCAAATTTCCCCCCAAAAAAAACCCTTTTTTTTTTAAAGGGCAAATATT
>JANIJG010013347.1:0-14667 GCA_024611175.1 Megaceryle torquata | reverse complement strand
TGCCCCCTGCCACCCCCCTTATGCTATCAGCCAGTGCCTGCAGAATTTCAGCTCAAAAACAAACCGTTATTATTTAAAGTGCCAATATTGTGCTTGGCTCCATATGAGACAGAAACATCAACTTTGTCTCTGACCTGGGGACTGTGTCTGCCTGCCTAGCAGGCACTGAAAGTGTTGAGAAAACTGTTATTTTACTTCTATTTTGATGTGTTTTGTTTGTTTCTGGTTTTTGGGGGTTTGTTGTTTTTTTTTTTTTTTTTTAAATCTTATTTCTTTTTAACTGAGCATTCACTCTTCAGCAGAGCTGCATCAAACCCCGGAGCCCACAGTAGAGCTCGTAGCCATCCTGTGTGTCTACGTGGAGCCTTGTTCCCATTGTGAGTGCTGGGTACCCAGGAGCTGGCTGGGCAGGGAGCAGGGAAAGGTGACTGTCCCGGTGCCTGGGCAGTGGGACCAGGGCTGCTGTGCTGGGCTGGTGCGCTGGCTGGCCGGTGGTGCTGCCTGGTGGGTTTTCTGGTTGTTGTTTCTAGGCGAGGTTTGCAAAAGGTCACAAAAATTAATCTTCGAACTGGGGACCTTGGCACTGCGGGGAATGAATGTTTTGCATTAACAACCTAACTCGTTAATTCACTGAAACATTTAAAACCAAACCAGTTATATCCAGCCAAGCTGGAAAAAGCTGAAAGTTCATACTCAGCAGTGCAGATTTCGAAATCTCCCTTTGTTAATCTCTGCAGAAGTAAATTTTCTGAAATTGCTCAGCTCACTTCGACTGGTCTCGGCATTGTTTTCCTCAGCAGAGGCAAAGCTGCTCTGCAGAGGGTTACTGGTGTGTACCTGGACCCGCTGATGGGGACTGGAAGGCTCCTGTGCTGGCAAGGAAGGAGGGTTGGTACAGGGAGCGTTGCAGGAGGGCAGTGCTCATAGCAGCTCTGTAGGTTTGGGGCTGTCTCCAGCAGACGTGCAGTGGTGTTTTCATAGATTGGGATCCCAGATTTCAGTTTCCATCTTTCTCCTATTATTTTCTGAATCGCTAGGGGTAGTTGAAATCACAGCCTAGCATGTCTCAGGGTGCTCCTTCTTGTTGGTAAGCTGGAGGTGGATTCCTGGCATGTGGCTTTTTGTGAGTGTCCTCCACGGAGGAGAGCTGGGCAGACCTGGGCAGTGCAGGAGCAAGCTCAGCCTGCAGTTCCCCTGCCCTTGCTGTTGGCTCGTCACTTCTGAGCCACAACCCTTGAGAAACTCAGGGGTGGCCACCAACCTGGCTGGGCCTGTAGCCATGATGTGGTGACAACAGCATAAAACTGCACGTACCAGTGGCACAGAACTTTCCCATTGTGATTTTTTTAACTGTTTCAAGTAGGGTGCTGTGCAACAAGCAGTCGTGGTAATACATCAGGGCTGAGGAACCGCAACCCAACCCAAGCTGTTCACGTGGGTTTGTGCTTCCCTTGTGCAAAGGCTGGGCTGCTCAGCCCTGTCACAGAAGCAGGGTATGCAGTCTTGTGTGAGGCAACATGCAACAGCCCCAGGGCCAGTTCCTGGTGTTTGACATAGAAGAGAAGTGTACTGGCTGGGCTGGGATCCCACCTGGCCAACAGACCCTTCTTGCTGCCTTACCTTCTATCATTAGTCTCTCAGGGAGCATCACTGGGACTGAATTGGTTTGACTCTGGTTTAAGTCAGTTTTTCCTTGAATTTCCTCAGCAGTGGCAGGTTTTGGTGCACAGGTCATTTGAGCTGCTTCCTCACTCTTAAATTAACAGGTAATAAATTAAATAGGAACCATCAATTTAAGTACAATCCCTTTGTCTTCCTCACTGCTAAGTAGCTGTTTTACTCAGCCTACGTGTCTTTGCTCAAGTTCATCATAAAATAATACATAGGAAATCAGGTTCTTCACACACAACTTACAGATTTGATCTGAGACTTTTGCTCTGGTGGTACATTGAGCTCAGTTGTAAGGCTGGTTTTCAGTTGCTTAGTTTTTCTGCCATTAATTTATCCTATCCATTAAAACAGCCTCAGTTTAATGACAGAGAAATTAGTGAATTATCTGTTCTGTTCTATCTTAGTGATGTATTAAAGTATTAGTGCATTCCAGAAGGTGAGCAGTGAATAAAACATGCTCTGAACATGCGGTTATGCAACTGTTCCGTGGAAATGAAATGGACAAATAGTACATTTGATTAATTTATTTATTCCCCCCCCCCCCCAGTAAATTGGCGCTGTGATTCACTTCCAGCTAAATTTGCAATCTGTGTTCTCAGGTGGCATTAATATCGGAGCCCCAGCAGGAGAGCTGAGGCGGCTGGGGCCGCTTTGATTGCATTTTTAACGAAAGTTGTCGGAGACAGCACGGAGCTGGATGCAAATGGGCTGGGAAATGAAATGTGGAGCTTTTAGGTTCTCTGTAGGTGGGTCAGGCCATTGTCATTTAACCAAAATAATAGTGACAGCGAGCTCAGGAGAGGCACTCTGTGAACGTGGCATAGTGAGGGGCTTTGTGTATCTCCCTTGCTTGGTATCAAATTTACTCTGTTGACAGATAAAAATCATCTTTTTGTTACTGGGTGATTCCATAAACATTAGGTAAGGTTTGCTTAGGACTCGAGCTGTCTCGGTAATGGAGACTCTGGAATTGGGTGTCTATCAGCAGTTTGCTGGAAATGAGAAAGCTTGCAGAGGGCCCAGCAGTTTCTCCCTGGCCTGTGTTATAGCTGCAGAATAAAATTAAATAAGAATTACCTTTTACCTCTACTTCCCTGACACGAAACTCCTTTCAGCCTTTAAAGCTGTATTTTGTAGACTGGTCTTACTGTTTTGGGTTTTTTTTCCTAGTTGACTCGCCTCGGGAAGGTCATCATATCCTGCTAGATTGTGTAATATTTAACTTAGCATCAAAAAATGAGGATCTTGGGGTTGGTGTCAGATGGATGCTGTTCCCCTCCGAATAGCAAAGCCCATTCATAGGGATCCAACTGTTCCACTTGCTAATGCTAATGAATAACTTTCTGGAGCTCTGCAGAGAGAAAGACTAACCACAGAAAGGTGGGATGAGAGTGGCATAAAGCAGGTATTGAGAGCATGCAGTTCACACTGTCCAAATGCAGATCACAGTTTTAATACCTTTTCTTATTTACAGATGACTTTTTTTGGATGACTTTATTATTTGTTACAATTTCTATCTTTTCACGAAGCTTTAGCATAGCAGAGTCTTTCCCGGTGCCAAGTTCAGCGATGACTAACGCTATTTACAGGACTGTTTTGTAATCTCGGATCAGCCCACAGTAACGGGAAGTTACGTTTTCCCATCAGTCTTTTAAACAGTGCCTGAGAGTTGCTGAGGCCAGAGCCGGCCATCCAGGCTCTCCTCTTTGGAAAAAATGATGTCAGCTTTCCGAAGAATTTTTGAAAAAAAATTCCTAGTGAAGTTAGGGAGGTCAAATTGTACTTCCTTCCTTGTGAGTTTTTTTGCATTAGGACTCTTTAATTCATCTGCTCTAAAAGCTTCTGACAAAAATAAGCAGAGGAGGTGTTGCATAATCACCACCAAGTCACTTGCCCGATCTGCGTTTCTCAGTGCACGAGATCAGCTCAGAATATCTGGCAGGAGAAAGCTCCTGGTGCACAAGTGCTGTAACTGAGAGGAGGTACCTCTCTGAGGCAGCTGGTAGGATGGTAAGTTGGTTGTTGGGGTTTTTTTTAAGATCAAGTTTTTTTGAGTGTTTTATAAACCCCCGTTGGTGTTACTGTAAATCCTGGGAAAACCTGGCGTGGAGTGTTTGTAATATGAATCAGCGCATCCACACGCTTCCAAGTGACCTTGAAAGCTGGAAAAATACCACTTTATCCCTGTGTCTAAAAGAAAAAAAGCAAAGTCACTGTGGAAAAAAAGGTTGATGGAGGGGTTAAGGCAGAGATGTTCCCCCCTTAGATGTGCTGCCTTCCCTGTCAGCGGGACCATCACCAGTCAAGTGTCTCCTGGTGCCAGGTCCAGCAGACAGCTCTGCTGCCCTCGGTCGTGATCTCCGGCACGGAGCTGTGCAGATGGTGAAGCTACAGCAGGCCAGGAAGGAGGTTGTAGCTCATGCCCTGGCCAGCCCTGGCATTTCACAGGCTGGAGCAGATTGGGAACAGCTTTAGCTTCACGAAAAAAAAAAAAAAATTTTTTTTTAATGCTACATTTCTCTGGTCACCCCAAGCCCAGCAAAATGGTCTCGTGCTGCAGAGAAGTGACGCTTTGTTAGGAAATATCCCCAGTGCACTGAGTTGTGTGAATGCCAAAAGCTGCAAAGGTGGTGGGAGGGGGAAGGCTGGGAGCCAGGAACACACGTGTGATGCTGCCCTTGAGGTTTGGGGCTTTACCTTCTCCTGCAGCTCCAGATGAAGACTCGACAGATGCCGTTAAAACAGTAACGCAGTGTTCAGAGTGGGGAGGGACCCTCACAAATGTTTCATGGGTTGCTGAGTGAGGAGGGCTAGAATATGTGGCCCTGGCTTGCCTGGCAGCCTCCTTGCCCCCTGCAGCAGAGCTCTGCAGGCAGAGGCCCTTGGCACGGTGCTCTGAGCTGGAGAGAAACTTCCCGACAGGATGGCTGGAAAATGCTGATTTTGAAGAAATCGAAACTTTCTGTGGGGAATATGTGTTGATTTTTTTTTTTTTTTTTTTTTTAATTATTTCATTTTTTGTCTGTTTTTTTTTCTGATGGAAAGCAGGTGGGTTTCCCAGGGTGCCCTTGCCTGGTATCAGCTGACTGAGCTGGGAGCCCAGGAGCGTAGGGAGCCCAGGCATGGCTCTCCCCACAGAAATACTGGTGATGGGTCTTGGCAGGGAAGGGTGAGGGGAAATTTCAGTGGTTTTCCTCCTCAGATGAGAATTTGATGCGGGCTAGAAAAGAGGCATGTTTATCTGTTTGTTTTTAAACAGGTAATTCACAGGTTGTATGTCTGAAAATGCAGTAAATCCAAGGTCAAATTCAATTTTTCCAGTAAAAGAGGCTGAAAATGATTTATCAAGTGACAGTTAAACACCAGGGCAGTTCTGCTTTGCCTGATGCCAAGGGAACTAACCCCTCCTCCTTCTTGTCCTCAGGTTCAGTGGCAAATATGAACATTTGTCAACGTTTGACAACAACTCTTTGGGACATCATGAATTTGCTGGAATCTAGACCACTGAGCACTTGCAATAGCGCTTTTAAAATCTGAATTTCCTTTAAATGAAAGAAAAATAATAATCTGGATCAATTGCAGTGATGGCTAGCAAAAGAAAATCCACAACTCCCTGCATGATACCAGTAAAGACACTGGTGCTTCAGGAGACTGAACTGGACACTGTGGGAGATGATAGTGAAGGAACTCAACAAGATGCTCCTGCAGAAGGGCCAGCAGCTGGTGATGCTGGTGCCAGTAACAATAATAATAATGGAGCTTTGTCTAATGGGCACCACGGTATTGCTGATAGTGACACCTACATCTGCAAGCCTTGTGACTTTGGATCTCAAGATGTTCATCACTTCTTTGAGCACTTGGACTCTGAGCACTTAGACTTTAGCAAAGACCCTGCGTTTGCTTGTGTTGCATGTAACTTTCTGGCAAATAGCCATGAAGGTCTCTCGCACCACAACGCAGAGTCGCACACTGGTGAAACAAACTTCATCTGGAGGGTGGCTAAGCAGGACAATCGTACAACTGTGGAGCAAAGTTTCTGTGAGGCCACCAGCAGCCACGACCTTCCAGGAGAGGTCCCCGAGGAAGGGGTGGACAGTCAGTCTGAAATTATCATTACCAAAACCCCCATCATGAAGATCATGAAAGGCAAACCAGAGGCCAAAAAAATCCACACGTTGAAGGAGAATGTGTCAAGCCAGCTGGGCAGTGAGTCGGAGGTGAAAGATGGAGACCATTCATTCCCAAATGGGTCTGTGCCAGTCAGCCAGCCCACTGCAAGTTCAACAAAATCATCTCATATAGTGAATGGCTCCATCATCGGAAACGTGCCTGTTCTCCAGGCAGGTGTTGCACAACTTGTGTCACTGCAGCAGCAACCTCCCTTGCATCAGCAGTTACCTACATCCAAATCCCTTCCCAAGGTGATGATCCCCCTGAGCAGCATTCCAACGTACAATGCTGCCATGGACTCCAACAGCTTCCTCAAAAACTCTTTCCACAAGTTCCCTTACCCCACCAAGGCTGAGCTCTGCTACTTGACTGTAGTGACAAAATACCCAGAAGAGCAGCTGAAGATCTGGTTCACTGCCCAGAGGTTGAAACAAGGCATCAGCTGGTCACCAGAGGAGATCGAAGATGCCAGGAAGAAGATGTTCAACACTGTTATTCAGTCCGTGCCACAGCCCACCATTACAGTTTTGAACACGCCGCTGGTTGCAAATCCTGGGACTGTTCCCCATCTTATTCAGGCAACTTTACCAGGGCATGTGGTGGGGCAGCCGGAGGGGACAGGGGGGCTGCTGGTCACGCAGCCCATCATGGCAAACGGATTGAAGGGCACCAGCTCCTCCTTCACCTTGGCAGTGACTTCTGTCCCTAAGCTGCAGCCAGCGGCACAGCACAGCACGGTGAGCTCCAGCAACGCGTCGGGGGTGAAGGTGGTCAGCAGCGGCCAGTCACTGCTCACTGCCTGTCCGGCGATCTCCTCGCAGACCTTCCTGGATCCCAACGTGTACAAAAACAAGAAGTCCCACGAGCAGCTCTCGGCATTGAAAGGCAGCTTCTGCAGAAACCAGTTCCCCGGCCAGGCTGAAGTCGAGCGGCTGACAAAAATCACGGGCCTGTCCACCAAGGAGATTCGAAAATGGTTCAGTGACAGGAGGTACCACTACAGGAACGTGAGAGGCGGCCGAGCCGTCTTCCCTGGAGACAGCACTCTTGACTCCCTGCCTGAAGTCACCTTCGATGCCTCACCCAGAGGAGCCGAGCTGAGCCCCGCGGCGGCGACGGCCGCACCGGCCCCTCACCCCCCGCCGCGGCGGCAGTCGTGGCACCAGGCACCCGACTTCACGCCGACCAAGTACAAAGAGCGGGCACCGGAGCAGCTGAAGGCCCTGGAGAGCAGTTTTGCCCAAAATCCCCTTCCTGCCGAGGAAGAGGTGAACCGCCTGAGGGGGGAGACGAAGATGACACGGAGGGAGATCGATAGCTGGTTCTCAGAGAGGAGGAAGAAGAAGGTGGTGGAGGAGAGTAAGAAGGTGGAGGAGGTGGCACGGCAGGAGGAGGAGGAGGCAGAAAATTGTGGCGGGGAAGGGGAAGATTCCTCGGATGAGCTGAGGGCCATGAGTGAAAGCTGCTCAGCTGATGCCTCCGGCGCCAACCTGAACTCGGCGGAGCGGAAAGTGAGTCCCATCAAAATCAACCTGAAGAACCTGCGAGTGACCGAGTCCAATGGCAAAAACGAGTTACCAGTGGCTGGTGCAAGTGAGAAAGGGGATAGTGGCTCCAGCCGGCCGCCCACCCCTCCAAAAACCAAACTGAACTTTAAAAAGACAGCCCAGCAGCGGCACCTGCTGAAGCAGATGTTTGTGCAGACCCAGCGGCCCACCAACCAGGAGTACGACGCCATCGTTTCCCAGACGGGCCTGCCACGGGCCGAGGTCATTCGCTGGTTTGGGGACAGCCGGTACGGCTACAAGAACGGGCAGCTGAAGTGGTATGAGAACTACAGGCGGGGGGTTTTCCCACCAGGGCTGGTGGAGGTCAGCCCCGCGGGGCGGGAGGTGCTGGAGGACTACTACGAAAAGCATAAGGGGCTGCGGGAGGAGGATGTGCCCGGGCTCTGCGAGCGCTCCCACCTCAGCGCCCAGCAGCTGAAGGTGTGGTTTGCCGTGAAGGCGGAGGAGGAGAGCCGGGGCGCCGGCCCTGAGGAGCCCTGTGCTGGAGAGGCGGCAGGAAGTCGGAAAGGGCCGTGTGAGGCTGGCTCGGAGGCGTCGGAGAGCAGAGAGTCATGGGAGCCAGGCGGCCAGGAAGGTAGCGCTGGGACCCCTGATGCCCCCGGTCCGCCGCCCACCACGCGGCTCGGTAAGGCCCCCCGGGCAGGGCTGGTTCCTGTGGGGTTTGGGTGAGCACAGGGCATGGAGCATTTCCCATTTGGGTAAAGGGTTTAGTGTCCAGTCCTGGGGTTTGGGATTTAACTGGAATTAGTGAGGAAACCCTTAGGAAAGAGAGGCCAGAGGAAGAGGGTCTGATGAAATGCCGTGAATACCGCTGCCTGCCTGTTCCTGGATGCTGGCTCTGCTTGGGAGACAAATCCTGGCTTTAGTCTAAGGCTAAGTAAAACCAGCAGGAGTGTCTGGTTCAGTTCCCTGCTCTGGGGGAAGGTGGCCCTTGGGTTTATTTATGAAGGGGATGGATACTTGGCCAGAATCCTGTGTCCCAGCTCCTTCCATGCCTCCCCTGGCCTTGGGCAGATGATGTACACCCTGCCTCCCTGTGCTTGCAACATCCTTCTCCCTTCCCTCTCCTGCCACCAGCCCTCCAGACATGAGCAGCCTTCTTTGGTGTGGGGCAAGGTTTGGGTGGTGAAGGTGGAGGCTGCAGGGATGGAGATGACATGGAGGGCTGGTCTTTACCGCTGCCCACCCTACCCCTCCTCCGTGACTTGCATGTGTTGCATGGAGGAGAAGAGAGGTGGTTTCCAAGCCCTCCATGAGCTCTTCAGAAGTGCAGCTGGGGCTGTTTCCTTCCTGGCTGGGTTCCCACCAGATGGTGATGGCCGAGCACTCACCCAGTCCTGCTGTGAGCCCCTCGCCTGCTCCATGCATGCAGCCCCTTGCTGGTGTGCTGGGCAGCTGGGATCTTCTCCAGCTCTGCTGCCTTCCTTTGGGAGCCTCCTACACACTTCTGCCATGGCTACAGGCCTGAAAAAAAACCCAAAGTGCATTGCTTCCCTCCCCTGCCTAATGCAGAGGAGATGGAGCATGGGTTTGGATGAGGCCCTGCCCTTCCTGCAGCTGAGAGGTCTGGATGTGCGCTGTCCTGCGCACTTTGCTGCGGAGCGGCTGCGGCTGCTGGTCTGGGGAAGGGTGGTGGGCCAGCTTTTGTGTCTGTGCCAGGGAGGTGGCCGTGCCCCTGCTAGCACCCTCTTTGTGTGGCTTTATGCCTTCTGGAGTGAGGCGGTCCTGTCACCCCTCATGGCACAGATGCGGGAGGTGCTCAGCAAGGGTATGTGGCTTTGGACCACCATGGGCTGTGTCCTGCCTTAGCCCTGCTGCTGGCCAAAGCTTAGCTCTGCTCCCATGAGGATTTAGGGTTTCCTGGCCCCTCTGAATGGGGATGGCCTTTCTCTGCAGCTGACTCCATCAAGGGTCCCAATTTTGCCCATCCCAATGCACCCCTGCACCCCTTCTTTCCCACCCAGCACTCCACATGGGTTGCAGGCCCTTTGGTGAGCCCAGAGCATCTCTGACACCTCCTGTTCTTTTTCAGAAACAGACTGAACTCAACCAACCAGCCCTGGAGGATCTGTTCTTAGCCTTGAGAAGAAATTTTTGGTCTTTAAGAAACCCATGGGCCAGCCTGACACAAACCTCAGGAGGAGGACATGGTGATAAAGCACTGCCATAAATGAGACCTTTGAGCACAGCCGACGAGAGCGCGCGTGCAAAAACTGGGCACTTAGTGCAGAGCTCTCGGTGGCCCAGCCGAGGAGATGGCAGAGTGCTGGTGGAGGCGAGGGCTCAGCTCGCACCCAGGAAACGGGATACTCTTGTTTGCTTTCCAGTGGACAGACTTTCAGATTTCATATCCATATACCGATGCCTACAGCTGCCTATACAAGCATAACAAATCTCAGACATTGTGTAAACAAGGTCATTGCTTAGATATGGACTATCATGGCACAGTACTTTTTTTTTTCTTTTTTTTTTTTTCCCTTTTTTTTTTTTTAATTTTTCTTTTTAATCTGTCTGTTAAGGTGTTTGTTCTCTAAAGGTTGGCATGGCTGCAGAGACCCTCTGCACCCTGTCTGGTCTTTAAGCCATGGCAGGCACACAAGTGTGTGTGTGTGTGTGTCTGTGTGTTAGGAAAGGTATCTGAGAAGAAAACTGCCAGTCTTGCACTGAAGTCCAGTGGGAGTTGAGTGAGGTTTTGATCTGTACGGTTATAGGGTTAGATTATGGTTGTAGGTTAGATTTAGCATTGTGTACTCTCCATTAAGTAGCAGGTTCCACAACCCAGGAGATGGAGTTTGGTGTCATTTGTCCCTTGCAGACTAGAACATTTTCCCCTGCGCTCCTGGAGACTCACTGCAGCAGACTATTAAATCTCCAAGACTCCCTTTAATCACTGAGAACTAGCACATAATAATTTTTCCATCCTGACCTGGAATCCTTTTCATTGTTCAGAGAGAACAAGCTGTTCTTCAGAGAACAAACGGAGCGAATACGCAGCGTTGCTGTGAGTGGTTCAAGTCATTGTTGTCTCCAAGGGACCGACGAGGCAGCAGCTCCTCTGCAATCAGGAAGTTTCCCTCTTGCAGCCCTAGATGACAGATCCTCCTGCAGCAGCACTGGTAACTTCAAGTGTTTGCTCCAGTCTTTTTTTTTCCTTTGTGGGTGTTTGTTTTGGTTTTTTTTTTACCTCCTATCCCTCCACCCCCCCCCCGTTCATCTGGAATAGTTCTGGCAAAAGAGCAAAATAAATTTCGCAGTTAACCTTCCCGCTTCCCAGTACCTGTACATTTTTAATGTGTCCATGTTTTCTCGGGTGGTTGCAGTGTGATGCAACTCCTTGAAGATTATTTTTATTGAAATATTCTTTTCTAATAGAAAACAAGGTCTAGTAGGGAAACTCTTGAGTTAATTGTCCAGCCAAGTGCTGTGTCAGACCATTTTGTCACAAACTAATCAAATCCCAGCTCAAAATTGTTTCCATGTCTTGCCTTCACTTTTGCTCTTGGAAGGCTATTCCAGAACTTCACCGCCTTTGAATGGTTAGAAATTTTATTTAAATTTCTAGTTTGAATTCACTCGTGGCTGGTTCATTCCTGGTTTGCTTTGGAGCCAACATTGTCCTTTAACTTAAATAGTTTTTGGTGTTTATCCACTCATGTATTTATGGAGAGTAGTCATAGCTCCTTATTTTTGCCAAGCTAACTCAGCCAAGCTTTTTCAGTAGAAGGTTTTTATTTAGTGAGAGCTTTTTAATGTGGGAGACTTTATTGTTGGTGGTAAATGATATTTATTAGAAGGGTGGGTAGCAAGCCCCAAAGGATCAGATCCAGAGATTTGCAAAAAAATCTGGTTTAAAAACAAAAAAGCTCTTTCAGAACCTCTTCCAAAGATGGTGTCTGATTTCTACCTTCAGCTGCCCTTGCTTTTCCAATTCTTTCTTAGTCCCTTCTTTAAGGGGCCACCTTGCTCAGCTGCTAGGAGGGATTTTTGTCTGCTTAGTGCTTTGCAAGAGAGGGCTTCCTCTCGCCTGGCAGTGCGTGCCTATGTGGACGGTGACAGTTCCTGAGCTCATGCAGCTCCCCAGTCCCACAGTGTAAACCTCGCGGCCAAGTGTGAGTATCTCCTTTGGTAGGAGATGACCCTAAAGAGAGTTGGGGCAGTGTGCTGGGGACACCCCTTAGCAGTCAGATGAACCCTCTCCCCAAAACGCTGTGAACAGGCGTGGTCTCGACCCAGAGCACCCTGCTGTGACACCAGGCCCCCCAAGATGCCTCTGTAGAAGCACTATTGCTGGTCATGCCATGGTCAGAGGCATAACCAGCAGCCATCCCACCTCAGCTTCATGCCAGCTCAGCCGGGTGGCATCTCTCTTCTGTGGGAGAGCAGGGCTGACTGTGCTGTGGAGCCAGCTGGAGCCCTGGGGGTTCAATCCTGCACACCCCCAAATGCCACAGGTGACGGGAGGATCTGGGGGGGGGGGGGGGGGCCTATAGCCAGGGGGGGCAGATTTGGGGGTTGTGGGGCCTGGGGGGGGGAGTGGCTGTACGGTGTTACCTTCAGAGGAAAAATAAAGGGGGGTCAATTTACTCTCTAGTGTCTATGTACCTGCAGGTTTATTTAAGTACACATATATACAGTTCAGATATGCCATTGATTCTTTATTGCATTAAGATGTACATTAAAAATGTACACTTGTACTAACTACTTGCTATATAAATATGTTGAAGTGTAGTTTGCCCATTCAAGGTGATTTTCTGTGGGATTTTTTGGTGTACACTTAAAGGCCTATGGCTAATTGGAAGAGTGATCCCTGCTCCATCTACAGAAATGCTTAAGGGCTATGGTATGAACTGGTCCCTTCAAACCATTTTTCCATGCACTAGCTGACATGTTTTGTACTTGGATTGTATTTGGCCAGTTTTCCAGAAAAATTGAAAAGAGAAGTCTTGTGAGCTAGAGGGAGAATTTCCCGGTGTACACAGAAAAACCAGCCTTGAGGGTTGGAAGCTGCTGAGGTTTCTGAGCTTTGTCTCCACACATTCATACAAGCACAGCAGGAGTTTTCTTTCTTTTGGGTCAGAGGAATTTAAAAAAGCGGTTCCATGCAGACTCCCCTCGGACGCGGCGACGGGGCTGGCAAGCCCCGTTGCGTGGGGAGGGTAAGATTTGGAGACGGAAAAAAATAAAATCAAAGAGTCATTGAGTTCCCTTTCTAACTCCTGTGTTCCTCGTTATTTGCACTTTTTTAGTTGACTTGAAATCTCCATTAATGTATAAGCTGAAGATTTTTGAGTGTTTAGCTCTATGACCCTCTGTTTCCCTATTGCATCATTTTGAAGCTGAGGAGGAGCAGGTGTCATCTCCAAATAGACTTGGGTTTTGGGGCAAGACAGTAGAAATCTGTTTGCATCTGAAACTGAAAAGAATAATTGAGAGGTGGGTTGACAGTTGTCCCAGCAGCAGCTCTTCTGGTGTTAAAAGGAAGTGTCACCACAATTCTACACGGTGTGTGAATATTTATCATCATCTAATCAAAGATGACTATCTTGACTTGAAAGGAGGGGTGCAAGATAAAGGTCATGTAGCCACTGTCAGTGAGGAAGGGAAATTGAATTCTTCACCTCCATCTGCTGTGTGTGAGCTTGGGCTTGACAGGCACAGAATAACCATAATTTTTAATCCGTGTGGATCTTGTTATTTCTGTCTCTGAGGCTGCTTAGATGAAGGGCACAATCCAATTGCTTAATAACCCGAAGCCCTGATGCAAAGGGCCGACGGTTCTCCTCATGCAAGGAGCAGAGTTTTTACTCACTGTCACCAGGCCCTGCCCTAAGATTTCAGGACATGGCTCTGTATTTCATTTGGGTACCTTATTTTTCAGCTCCTTAATTAGCATTAATTATTTATATAGTTTTGTTTTGTTTTTTTTTTTTTTAGCAGACCATTAAACAAACTGTGATTTCTGTGCTCCTATTTCCCATTGCTGTGCAGGGGCTTGCCCCGATGCACGGCCGGCTGCAGTCAGCGTGCGCCTGTGGAGCTCTGGTCACAGGTATTTCATACAGCCCCCTCCCTGCCAGGGGCTGGTGTTGGTCACCGCCAGATGCCACCAGCAAAGGCAGCAGCTGCTGGCAGCTGTGACCAGAAACCCTGCAGCCAGTCCAGAGATCAACACAGAACCTTAACCTGCCTGGGCTGTGCTCTCAGAAGCTGGAGCTATGAGATACCCGCCCTGGTTCATTTTTGCTGGGTGTCCCCATCTGTTCATTTTCCATTTAAGGTTTGCCTTTTTGGTTGTTTTTCATTTCATGTGTTTGGGGTTTTTTTTATCAAAAAAAAACCCAATTTTTGTTAGATAGAAGTGTTGTATTCTGCCTCCCCTGCAGCCCCTCTCTTAGAGACATTACAGAGGCAACCTGATCGGAAGCTGGGTCACAGGGAATCAGAAGAGAAAGGTGATTTTTTTCATCACTTAGGCACAAATGAGAAGGTTAACCTGATGCTGCACCTTCCCAGCAAGTTGATAGTATTTAAAATGCTTGTAAACTTCTCTCCTGTAGCCCAGATGATTTTGGCTTTGCTTTTTCCAAATCAGTCAGTGGCCTGATGAGATTCAGCTCACTGCAGTAACCTCTGCTGCCATTTCTCAGCTCATCACAAAACCAGCAGGGTAAGATCAGGCAACACTACAAGTGGAGGTGTGGTGGTGGCAGGGGATGAGACACTTTCAAGCTGTACCTTTTTTTTTTTTTTTTCTGAAAGTTTAGTTTCTGCTGTATGTTTTACTGGCAGTGGTCCCTGCCAGGAATGCTGGATTGGCATCATGAAACTTTAAAGCAGAGCAAGTGAGCTCTGTTACCTAAGCAGTGGTTTATTTTTTTGTTTTCTTGTTATTTTGCCTCTTCCAGTAAAAAGTGCTCTGCTGGCTGACATTGGCCATATTTTCATAGCACAATTAAAGCCATTTTTCCCTGTACTGGTGGAGGGTGGTATTAGGAAGACTCTTGCTTACTGGTGCTAGTGAAGGTTGGGATAGGAATCCATGGCATAGAAAACTTCTTGCTCCAATTGCACTTTCTGTCTGCCCCATCTGGCTCGTGGTGGTGTTATGGGTACGTGGCTGTGATTTCCCCTTGCACATACTAACATTGCACTAAAAGAGAGACTTTGGGAACAGCGTGTTGATCACTTTGTTTCTCAGCAGACCACAAAGTCAGCCTAATATGGGGTCTCTTCTTTTTTCTTTTTTTTTTTTTTTCTT
>JANIJG010013346.1:29917-92617 GCA_024611175.1 Megaceryle torquata | reverse complement strand
GTAAAGAACTTCCTCCTTATTTCTAATCTAAATCCACTCCTTTCTAATTTAAAACCATTGCCCCTCGTCCTTTCACTACAGGCCTTTGTAAACAGGCCCTCTCCAGTCTTTTTGTAAGCTCCCTTCAGTTACTGGAAGGTGACTACTAGGTCTCCCGTGAGCCTTCTCTTCTCAAGGCTGAACAATCCCAGCTCCTTCAGCCTGTCCTCATAGGAGATGTGCTCCAGCCCCCGATCGTCTTCATGGCCCTCCTCTGGACCCGCTCCATCAGGTCCATGTCCTTCCTGTGCTAAACACTCCAGAGCTGGATGCAGTATTCCAGGTGAGGTATCACCAGAGCGGAGTAGAGCGGCAGAATCACCTCTCTCATCTGCTGGCCACACTGAGCTAGCAGATTATCCACACAATTATCCATGCTTTACATTACAATCCTTAAAACAGTACACTCCTTACTGAACAGCATAAGTACAGTAGCTTAGTGCCAGATTCCACTAGCAGGCATCACCCTAAATAGAATTAAAATACCACAGATTAGAAGAAACTTTGGCAGAATTTAACAGTAAACACCATTCCAGTAAGTGCTTCTCCTCTATTCTGTCATGTAAATACATTGCTTGCACAGCCTTTTCCTTAATCAAGACACAGGAAGGTGCCAACATTCAGTGTGGTAAATGGCTTCAAGACATTACATATAAAGGATTTTTTTGTTAGCATTTCTTTTGAATTTAATATTTTCCAAACACAGTTTAATATTGGTTTTCCCACTACAGGTGTGTCTCAAGCTCCTTCATGTCAGTTGTCATCTACAACTGAAGAACTGTGATGAGGATAGTCAGAAAAAAAAAAGATATTCTTTTTTTTTCCTATCTAGATCTGAACACATTCTTCTTTGGAGAAGTCTTCTTAATTTCTTAATTAATCAAACACTTAATTAGTTAAAAACTGTCTTCTTATTTAATTAAACACTTAAAAGTGTTTCCCTTTTCACTAGATTTTCTGATTGCAATAAAAACCAAAAATGGAACCACCAGAAAAAAATAATGTATTCCAGAGAACTGTCCCCATGTCAAACCACTTCATGAATCAAATAACCCTTGTTAACTTTTTGAGATATCAGAGTATTTCTATTCTCATTATTGGACCTAAGGTGACATTATGATCTGTGAACAAGACAGAAATTCAATCCACATACTCAGACTCCTCTTGATCATAAGGCTTTCTTCAAGAAAATTTTTGCTTACTTTTGAAGACCACAAATGTTCAGATATTCAACAGAAGATAAAGATCAAAACTTTACATGCTTAGTAAATCTTATTCTTAGGGGGAAAATAAAGTATGCATATTTTGTATTTTTATATAACAAATGAGAAGGCATTAGAGCATTGGTACTGACATGTATGTTTATGACCATCAAGGTAATACAGTGTAATTTTTATTTTCAGATCAACAAGACAGCCTGAAATGTCTTCTTATACAGGTAAAGTAAATATAAGGACACGCATACACACATATGTAGCTTTCCTTTCCAAAGCTATCAGTAACTTCTTTGACAAGTCATGCTTGCCCTACACAGTCATGTATGATTGGGCAGTTCAAAAACCTTCAAAATCTTATTTTGTTTGCAATGAGGGAACACCTATATTGACATATTCATAAATTAAAATGCCTATGCATACAATAAGCATTTCACAAGATGTTTTTGTTGAACAATATTGGACTTGATGTTGTAGCTGGTGAACAAAATCTTAATACTATCCCACTAGGCAGCTGGCAGTGTAACATACAAGATACTCGTTATAGAAGAAAATATTAATAACAACTAGAGCTTTGTCTGTTGTCTTTATTCATGCAAAAACCTCATTCCCAAGGAGAAGAGTAATTTGACGAATTATTATCATTATGGTCACATTGTTCTCCTATGAAGCACTAGCCCAAGATATAGTTTTCATGGGGGGGGGTGGGGTGTCTGCTTTTACTGAGCAGTCCATTGTCCATTAGTGCCTCTATTATTTTTTTTATTTTTTAATGTGCTTCTTTTGACTCGGATTCTTACTGCCTGCCAATACAGCAGCAGAGTTTTAGAAGCGTTTCATGGCATGCCATCTTTTCCATGGGATTATCTGTAAAGGCAGTGGTAAACTTTTGTCACTAGGTGGAGCGTGAAGCTTCAGTCCTTAAATGCTAGTCAGCTTAATTTCCTGTCACTTTAGTTGGGAGTTCCTCAACCTTTCCAATACCGTAGCTAGGCAACTTCTAAACCATTTGAGGTAAATTTGGTTGTATAATCTGTCGTATGTTATAAGTCCTATTGGAAGCAGTTTTTCACATACTGAGTCATGTTTGCTGTGACTGAAGTTGGATAATGATCAAAGGGAAAAGAATAAAGACTTTCCGCATGTGGGCCTGCTATGTAACTCATGTAGCAAATTGCTCCATGTTTGGCTCTTCTAATGCTCTACCAGAAAAGCAGACTGATTGCAAAGCAAATACTGCAGAGCCAGTAAGAGAGTATTTTATATTACTGTTGGGCTGTCAGTGTTTATCACCTGAATCAATACTCTCATATGCTTGTAGACTGATAGATATGATAGCTATGCATCAACAGTCAGTGGCACACAGCTGGGGCTTCATCAACTCAGCAAAACCAGTCCTTAGTTCCTAATATAGTTCATGTTCAGTAAAATATTTCCTTTATGCTGCAAGCTGCACCAGTTGAGAAAGCACTTGGAAGTATGCAGTCTCACATATGGTAGCATGACATTTACTCTTCCGGTGCCACATGGAGTGGAGGAGGAGCTGCCTCATGCTAGCAGAGAGCTCTGTTGTGGTAATAATTTGACCTCACTGGGGAATCGGGAAATCTCGACTGATTATTGCAAGATTCAGTAGGGCACACACATCTTCTTTCCTAGCAGGAAGTCTCTTTCCCATGCTCTGTTCAAACATGGTAAGGGCTTCACTGTGTGAAAAAATGTGGCATCTTGAAGTAAAACTTGACCAGAAAGACCTAATCAGAGCTTTTAACTTTTACAGGTAGGTTGAGTTTTCTGACCTTTTAATATTACTGGAAAGATAAGGGAAACTTTCAAGAATAACAACATTTATATTTAGGGTAGTAAATAATGTGCAGTTGTAAGATTAGGACTTGAACCCAGAATGTCCTGGATACACACTGTTCCTGGGGAAGACTTCTCCAGTCAGGTTCCAGAAGAAGGAAAGTGTTCAATGCAAAGTGCTGAAGCCTGACTAGCACAGAGCAGAAAGCATCCCATGAATACAGAGATGGTCAGAACAACTCCAAAGAAAGCAGGAATGTTTAGCTGTTTGTTTCTAAGCTGCTACTTTAGGCAAACAAATAGATTGAACTGTTCAGATAAGGGAAATCCTGACAGTAAATAGGTATAGAGGTAGTAGTGGGAAAGCAGTGCCTGGAATTACACACTGTTTAGGTAGGCATTTGGGGCCGTATTTTTGTACAACAAAAATATTGCATCACTCAAGCTTGTAATTGAAAGGTTTTCATCTAATAACAACTGACCTGAAAGGGAAGCAGCTCAAGTTACCAGGCAACGATTTACAATAGATCAAGGCAAAACTAGATAGTGCCTATCTCTGGGGAGGAAGCTCTGCTGATCTGGCAACAGATAAATTGATTCTCAGTGCTCTTTTATAATCTTTGACCACTCCTTTTTTCCCGTCAACTCTTATTTCAATTAGAGAACTTGCAGTAGTGGAGTAATGTGTACATCCTGCAGAACCTTTATAAATTTTATCCTAAGTGAACTAGCACTTTTACAGGAGTTAGTGTCATTGAAGAGCAAAATTTCACCATGACTCATTCCTCTAAGTTACTAGTTAAAACACTGTAAATTTTGCATAACAAATAAGGCCTATACTTCAGGATTCAGTGCCTTTGGCATGTGTTTGTGCTTATATACAGGGTTTCCTTTGACATCAAAGTCCCATAGATGACACAGCTCTCAAGACTGGACTTGTCACTTGGACCTTCATCCTTCTGTACTCTCTAATATATAAATGATTGTAAATCCCTGACAATATCAGAGCTGCTTTTAATTGTTATAAGGTCTGGTACAGTGCATACAGAGTAACTAAGTAGTAGATGTTGCCCCTTTCTAAGGAATAAATAGCTTTCAGGAAAGATTTTGTTTGTAGAAGGCCAAAGGTATCAGTACATTTGAGTGCCTAAAACTCTTCCACATAAAAAGCATAAGTACTTTAGAAGTTAGCTGGGAAGCTATTAAAGTAGCCAGTTCATTATACAAACCCAAGAACAGTGCATACAGTAATATTCAGGCACATAAAATTATGTTTAGATAAGGTAGATTTTCCTGAGACTTGTTCTGACTTCAGTTTGAGCAACAGAATTAATGCAGATTATTAAGTGTATGCTTACAGATACTGACTTATAAATAAAATAAAACATATTTCAAGCACTTTATTTACAAGTCCTGGAGTTTATCCACTTCTGCTTTCAACATTTTGCCAGTCTACCTCCGGAAAGGTTAGACTGTCATGATGTTTGACAAAAGAAGAGGGTAAGTATATGTGCCTAACATAAACAAAATGTCTTTTCTTCCTTTAAGCTTATCATTATGACATTTGGCAACTGAAGTTCTGTTGTTTCTTAAAAATGTTTTAAAAAATTTTAATGTAATTTATTGCTAAGTACATGCCTGAATTGCTTGAATATATAGTACATTGATTTCAATCAGGTATGAATATAGCTGGACTAGAGTGCTGGTCACTAAATTTGAGAAGATAACTCAGCAATCGTCAGTTAAGTATGAGAACATTTATTGTTCAGAGTAAATGGCAGTTGATGTATTTAATTCATTTTGCAAATACAGTTAATTACTGAATATGTTGAAGACATATCTTAACAAAGATACGAAGATATCTGAGGGAGCAGAAATTTGCAGTAACATATCAGTGCATGCTGGGAGGCTGATGGAGGCATCTGTTCCCTTTAGTCTTGGTCCTCAGATTTTGATTGAGCTGTTTTTGTATAAACTTTATACACTGTGAACACACAGACTAATGTGAGACCTTCCTTTCTTGTGTCTTTTGCAGTCACTTCCCTATTTTGAGATTTTCTGTAAACCAACACTTCAGCAGCAGTTGAAAGCCATTAAGGTTCAACAAGGAGCCTCAGGAGCTCCAAGATAAAGCTCTAATACTTCTGCCTTACTACCCAGTTTTTCTCTCATTTCACTGTTCTTTCATCTTTGCTAGTTTTTTCCTTTAGAAAGACTGGCTACTTTTTGCATTTCATTAACTGACAAATCTACAGTTCAAGCTCCAGGTCTCACATTTTCAGACATTGTTTTAATCCTCTTTCTGTAGCCTTTATAACACTTCCTCCAAAAAATGAGGACAAAAAATGTAAAATTACCTTCCCTCTTTCCTTAGCCTAACTTCTCACCATACTTTCTACACTTTCATCTTTTGTTTCTCCTGTGCAGAAATAGAAGTCTGATACCTGGTTCTCTTCCAATTCCTGTACACAGCCCAGCACATCTATTCTGTCTCCTTCACATCCCACTTATTCCCACCTCTCTGATTTCCTTATTTCTCATTCTTATTCAGTGTCTCATACACAATAGTCATGTTTATGTTTCCCATCCAAAACCCATGTTTTGTTCCTAGTTGCCTCTCCAACTGCTTGCTGTCCTTCATCCATTAGTGCTAAGCTCAACAAATATCCACATATTATATCTAAACAATTGAGGCTTTATACGTTTTTCTTCCAGTTCTGTGCTAGAAGTTCTATAGTTTCTTGCCATGGCACTCTGGTGGAAGTCCTGCAGGAAAGCCTATACTTAAATCTTCATCATAGATCATAGAAATTGTAGAAGAATCATTAAGGTTGGAAAAGACCTCCAAGATCAAGTCCAACCTTCTACCCAACACCTCCATGACCTAGACCTCATCTACATGTTTTCTGAACACCTCCATGGATGGTAACCTCACCACTTCCCTGGGCAGCCTGTTCCAATGCTTAACCACTCTTTCAGGAAAGAAAATCTTCATAATATCTAATCCAAACTTCCCCTGGTGCAACTTGTGGCCATTTCCTCTTGTCCTGTTGTTAGTTACTAGGGAGAAGAGGCCAACACCAGCCTCATTACAACCTCCTTTCAGATAGCTGTAGAGGGCAATAAGGTCTCCTCTCAAGCTCCTTCAGGCTAAACAATTCACAGCAAAAAAATTAGGATTAGTTTTACAACTTCATGCTCTGTGACTTGGCAGCCATTTTTGACAACATCACCCATGTGCATCTTGAAATCTTGCCCTCTCTTATTTCGGACAGGTATAATGAGAGTTCCTTTGAACTGCATGCTCTCAAGACATTCTTCACATGCCATCACCAACAGTCTTTTCAGAATTCAATTTCTCTTCTCACTTTGCACCTTAACTAGTGGCAGTCTAACACATAAGCACAAATTCAGTTACTTTGTTTCACTGGTGCTTCATACTGATTATCTGCCTTTTGTTTGCTACAATATTTTTCTTATCCAAACTAAAATTTCACACTGATATATCCACAGGAGGTTCAGCTCAAGCTCAACACAATCAACCCAAAATTTATTATTCCTTTCCCACAGCCTTCCTCACTACTTCCTTTGTCATTTATCCTGAGCAATACCACATCCTGCCTGTTCAAGATGTTGACCTGAGCATTTTTTTCAATTCTGTGCAAGATTTTATATTAGTTCAGTGCTTAGGCTTTTTTTCATTCTTTCTGCTTTAATTAACATAGTTGTGTCCATTCACACAGCAAACTCTTGTCCCTATTGTATTAATTTTTTGCTTTCAGCCATCTCTTACTCCTTTCCCTATGCAGGTTTTTACAACTGAGCACCTATGCAGAATGTTTATGCCAAATCATTTCCCTGTCTCAGTACTTGACCATATCTAAGCTTCTGTACCAAATAATTTACATGCACATTTCAAGCTCTTCATAAGATCTGCCTCACAACCTGTGGATATGGGATCCTGCTCTTAACTGGTCTATGAAATTAGCTTCTATTTGACTCAGAACCATTTTTAACATATGTACGTATTTGTGTTTTATCTCATGCTTTACAGGAAGTTCCTATGGCCATCCAAATATGGTCATATATGCTAATATATTATCTTCGTTCAAAACTAGAAGGTGGGATGTGGTTCAGTGGCTGAAACTACCATCTGTCTTTCTGATCGTTTCACTTACACTTCTCTGTTATCTCGTTTCATCTTTACATTATAATCTGGGGAAAGCTATTGTTTTGGCTTTGTATTTGAACAGCATTAAGCACAAGTGGGACATGGTCTTAGATTAGGACTCTTACACATAAAGAAACATAAATAAATAGCTGTGGCAATATGTTTTATGCTAGAAAGCAGTCTCTCAAGCCTAATTCCATAATCCCGTGGGGCATTACGTGCCATAAATACAAATGTGAAAACTGCAGGATTTTCAAAACGTGGCTTAGGAAATAGATTTTGTCTGGACAAATCAAAAGGAGAAGCATTTTTTTTTTTTTTTTTTTTTTTTTTTTTTTTGGTCATTATATCTATGTTTTGCATATTTGAAATGCAGAGGAAGTTTAGCTTCTTTTGTATATCCTGTTGCACTGATATCTCAAAGTGCATAGAACTGCAGACCTGACCAAGCAAAATATAGTGGGAAAACCCCTTTTCTGGTGATAAACATCACAAGCTCTCTACTTTCCAGGAGAAAAAGTAATATTTAGATTCAATTTTGTTTTCTGAGCTTTTTTATGTACACCATACTCATTCTAATCAGTATTCACATTGCTATGATTATTAATCAGTTAATTTAATACACAAAATTTTGCATTTATATTTGCAAGTGTTAATTACACAGATCTGACTCTAAACCAAATGAAATCTGACTAGCTCATACAGATAACTATCCTATAATCTGTAGAATCAATCATTTTGAACATGAAATGCCACATACTCTCAATAAGCTACATATGAATGATAGATCACCAAGTATTCATAAAAAATGCATCCAGAGTGAATTTCAAGTGATGAACACTATTTAAATTTGTGGGTTAATTAGAAACTAAGAAAGTCAGAGATTAGATGTATGCATAGCTGTATATGTTTTTATGGTTTACAGAAATTTTTGCTAATGAGATTCCATTGCTGAGAAATAAGAATAATCTCATCTCTTTTTTCCATATGCACTTAAGCATGCCATCTTATATGTCATGTTAAAGACCTCTATTTTAAGGATTGTATATATGGAAAATCTATTACAACTTTCTATATATTTATCTGTAATTATGGGACTGTCTAGAGTGATTTGTATTTTTCCAGTAAAGCGTAAAAATACAAACTGCTCATATTATTCTCTTGGCCTGTTTCTGTGTCAGAGCTGCCCAAAATACATTCTGCATTTACCATCATTTGTGCTTTTAACATATTTATACTAGAAAAACTTTGTACTTGTTAGTTGCATCTTGCACTAATAGGATGTACTTTGGCAAAGGCATTTCTTACAGACAATATGGAATTGGCAAGCATCGTGACAGGGAGGCATGGGCTATAGTCAGTTGCTTTTGAATTGCTCCTCAATCTTTATACACTGTCTTCCATAGAACTAAATGCAGGAGTGAGTGGAAAAGAATATTGTAGCTTTATTTTGTCTATGACTCAGAAGCCCAGCTCATGTTTAGCTGTCATATTTCCTTCATAGTCCCTGCTTTCTTATAAAATATTTTCAAATGGTAGATTTTGAAAATATGTAAACAAATGAAATCATGCCCAGAAATTACCAAGCTCCACAATTTTAGGCATAACAACCTTTAATGAATTGTGGGTAGATGACTTGGCAGAAAATAATAGCTGGTTTTGGTGTTTCAAGAAGAGAACTGGTCACTTCTCAATCAGAAAAGTTATAAGCAGGATGTATTAAAAAGGACAAACGCCTTAAACATAAAAGACATATCTATTAATTATTATAATGTCCTTATTACAGTGACAGGATAAGTCAATGTCACCATTTTTTTCTTGTATGAGAAGACACTTTAGTTAAAAAATTTAGGGGAAACTGTAAATCTGCAAGAATGGATGTAAAGTTTCTGTAGGATACTTCTAAAATGTTTTTCAGTAATCTAGGTGAACAATTATGCATCTTCTTTCGTATAGAAAACTGGAACAATCTTTTCATGTTCCAAAAATGATAAAGTACCACGTGGCACTCAAGTTTATGAGATTCTTGAAAGGCTGAAGGAAGTTAAGTTTTTCTTTTCTGTCAGTGAAACACAAAATGCTTACTCCTTACTAAATGCAGGGAATTTTTCCAAGATAGTCTCAAGCGTCTACCAAAACTTTAAGGTTTGCCAGTGTTAAATAATTCTCAAATGTTTCAGCAGAAATTCTGTCAGTTATTCTATTCAGCCTATTTTCACTACCATTGACCAAGCACAAGAAAATCACATGATGTGCCCTAGTGTACACATGAGTTATAAACTTTGTTGGTGTTTCAACCAGAGAAGCTTCTGCTTGCTTGTCTTTTGCTTTTACCAGGAGATCATATGCCATATAGAATCATAGAAATCTCTGGGTTAGAAGGGACCTCTAGAGGTCATCCAGTCCAAACTCCTTGCTGAGATCAGGGCCATCTTCAACTAGAGCAGGTTGCTCAGAGCCTTGTCAAGTCTCACCTTGAATGTCTCCTGGGATGGAGCCTCAACCACCTCCCTGGGCAACCTGTTCCAGTGCTCCACCACCCTCATGGTAAAGAACTTCTTCCTAACATCCAATCTAAATCCACTCTTTTCTAATTTAAAACCATTGCCCCTCATCCTTTCACTGCAGGCCTTTGTAAAAAGGCCCTCTCCAGTCTTTTTGTAAGCTCCCTTCAGTTACTGGAAGGTGGCTACTAGGTCTCCCAATAGCATATGATGCTTATAGAGTCTATTTATCAGGAAGCTCTCACACTACAGGAATTCTCTCATCTGAGGAGCAGTTATAAAAAATAGAGACTCTTTAGCATAAATACCATCTAAAAACTCATCTACATTTTTAGTTAACCCAGCAAATTAATTCAGGTTTCTTGGACCTCTTATGATGCGCTCACTATCATTTACAAATATCCTAACGAGTTTGTAAAGAGATTAAAAATGGATAAAAATGATAAGTGGAAAAAATAGATTAAGTCAATCAAAATAAATGAACCTTTCGTTTGCATGCAGTCAGAGCTATGCTTAAACTATGTTTAAAGTGTACTAGTTTAACTGCATTTGTTTTTATTGTTCTATCAATTTACTGCAGAAATATGACAATGATGTGAAATGTGTATCACATTCACCATACTGTGATGTCAGACCAGACTGTGAATGGAGTTTTTAATATACTAGTCTTGTAATACTTCCTTATTATTTCCCCCAAATGTAGCAGTGTATTAGTCTTTTTTTTCAATATCACAAGTAACTCCAATCAAAGTTCATGCATAATAACACAATATTTAAAGTATAAACAACAAACCTAGCCTGTGGCTTCACTCAGTCTAACCAATGCAGCTGTTACAGGTGGAGGGGAAGAATTAGAATATAGAGCACTGGTGTATGTGTCCTTGACACTAACTAAGGAAAATGGCTCATTGTTCAGGAGTGTTGACAGGCACTAAAGATCTCAAATGGAAGTTCATCTTTTCTTAAGCCAAACTGAAAGCTTGTTTTAACAGGAGGATGGAGGATGGAAAGGCTAGTGTAGATTTTTGGTGGATCATCATCCTCTCCAGATGTTCCTATGTCTGAAGTAGATGCCAAACCAGAAAGTCAGTCAGTGCTTTACAGTTTTAGAAGTTCAGGTCTGAGCTGATCTGGTATGACCTGATTTGACAGCAACCCATACTGTTAAGACTCATGTTATATAACCTACAATTGTGGGTAGTGATGAGGAAGGTGAGTAGTGCATCATTAATGGTTGATGGTATGGATTTTCTTTGACATCTACATAATATATAACAGGACCTACATTTCTTTCCAGTGGTATAACATTTTGAAGTTACCATTAGATTAAGTCTGAGCTCTTAACATCAAGACATAAAGGTTACTTTTTATGCTTGTGTTTTCACCCTAATATTTACTTTAAAAAAAAAGTATCTATAAGAATTATACTTCTAGATCACTATTTGTTTTATTTAATAATTATTTATCTTTCTTCATCAGATCAGATAACTGTTTATAGTTAGCATTTTCTTACCAATGTATGTTTTACACATCAAAGTAATCTCTCTGACTTCTTTCTAATAAGCTAAATAGATTGAATGATTAAATCTATTAATGTCAGTCATGTTTTTTACTCCTCAACTAATTTTTCTTGGAGTTTTCTCTGTACCCTTTTTACCCAATTTGAAAAGATATATCCCATAGTATACTATGCATTGGTAAACAGAGCAATCAGATGTGGCCCTAAAAGACTCACTTACAAGCAAGTGAAAATTAAATGTAGAGCATAACAAAGATGCATCAGAACATTGGGATGCATGTTTCTCATTTCAGAAGTTTCAGCACTGAGTAATTTTTTTATTTAAAGGATCTTTTGGAAGAAAAACGCTGCACTTGGACCTCTTGTAATTCAGAATTTTGAGAAAAATGACATTAGGGTAGCCATTGTAGATAGGGAAAAATCAACCAAGATCTAACACTGAAGCTTAAAGCTTAGTACAGTAGTTGTATAAATCCCTATATAGCACAGTCAACTTGGTATTGCAGTATTTGCACTGCAAATACTAGTCCAAAAGGGGTTGTTAACTTGGAGTGAAACGCAAGTACTCGTTTGCCAAAAGTGAGGGTGTAGGGTGTTTCTGCAGACCAGGCTCCTAAGGAAACTATGTAGATCCCAGAAAATTCAAATCTGCCAAAACTGAACCAATAGTACTATAATATGATGAGAAGAGACAATATAAAAGAATTTGTATTTTTCTGTTCAGTTCTTACATAACTGTTTTCTGTTGGGAATTCATCATCACTAATTTGATCAGTAGTGGTTTAATTTATTGGATACAGGGATTTTTTAAGTATCTGTCCACATTTACTGTGGAATTTAATAACCATAATAGTGTCACCAGTAACTGGTGGCTTTGCAGACGGATTTCATCTAAAATGAAGAGTCTATCCAGGATTGTTTATTCTCATTGAAGCCATCCATGTTTTACACATGTAAAAACTGCTTTTGATCTGAAATAGTTCTGTTCTGGTGTTAAGATTTGAGAAGATAAATGTTTTACTGGCATCTAGAAGATATTACTTACTGTATGTTCAGTGTTAGTGAAAGCGAGGACAAATTAACAAAAAAGAGTATCTCAGAGTCTATCAGGGTATCAAGGTCTTATTGGTACAAAGATGGATTTGCAGTTTTGATACGTGTGACTGCATAAACTGGACCCTCCAAGAAAAAGAGGAGAAACAGATGGTGTATTCTGAAATGTTAAATTGCTACCACATTGTGAGAATATTGGGAGCAAACACATGAGAAATAGTATTTTATTCAATTACACAATGTTATACATTAAGATACCAAATTATATAAAAAAAATAAGTAATATACTAAAACTAAAATAAGTCTAAAAGAGGTAGAAAGAACACCAAAAGATCCTACATCTTCATGTTTAGATTGAACAAGAAAATTCACTGCATCTTTAAGAGTATAGATGTTTGTTTTATTTTATTTGAGTGACACAGATCATGAGGCTAGAAAAATACAGAGAATATTTATGTCACCTCTTCTAGAAAACCAGCTGTCTGTGGTAGTGTGGATGCTGAAAAAGAGTGGAAGAAAAAGTTCAAAGAAATGGGAGACAGTATTATTAGCAGAGTAAAGAATAAATGCCAAATAACAATAAGGGCCATGAGTATAACAAGGCACAAATACAGGCCTATTATGGTTATGGCCAACTGTCACTGTAAGAAATGTGTTCTAACCCGTCTTTGAGTAAAAGTAAGCCTTATCGACCAAGTTGATTGTTATCAGATGGTCTTCAAGATAGAGCTTTTAGCAGCATGTGTTAGAGCTGATGGAACGTTGCCTGCGGCTTCATTGTAAATGTGTTTTAATGCCACTCTGCAGATGATCCAGTGGTTTACATGAACTGTCTGCCAAAAAGCAACTCTTTTACCTTATACTTTCTGAATATCCAAATATTCATTGACAATACAGATAAAAGATTCAGGCTGGCAACATACACTGTGCCACTGTCATTTTGTTTCTAACCTTGATTTAAGCAAATTATTCCACATCCTGATAGAACAGCCTCTGGATATCAGCGGTGAAAAAGTATTATGGATTTTTGCAGATAAATACAGTCCAGAATATATTTTTAACATTGCAGCAACTGACAAAGAACTAATATATTTCATTTGTTAATGCAGCCCAAGTAAAAATCTATGATTGTCACTATTTGCTCTTAAAATCAGTCATTAATGCGTCCATGTGTTGGTATTTTGATAATCCATGCAAGTTATGCTTTGACATGCACACACAAATAATAAAATAACAGAGCAGGTTGCAAAATTGCGTATTTGAGGATGCAGGTGAGTAAGGCCAGGTCTTCACACACCTGTTAATTAACTCTATTATATGTAACTGCTTAAGTTGAATATTCCACTGGTGTTGAAATATGTTTTCTATATAGAATAGCAGGAAAGTGTCTGGCAGTCCTATCTCCTCTCCTGAAAAGAATGAAACTCCACTGTCCTTACTGGAGTTATTAATTGACCTTGTAATGTACAGTATGCATAAAGTTAATGCACTTGTATATGTGTGTGTTCACTTGTAAACAAACACACAGAGACTGATATATACACACAGTGAACAAATGGAGGAATGGGGTGGGTATTATAAATCATAATCATTCTGGAGTGGGATTGTGGCAGTGCAGTACTCCTAGGATGTGCTGTAAATCTCCTGTTTAACCCAAAAGGCTTTAGTTTATTTTAGTTGGTATCAAACTCTTGATTTAATTTCTTGCCTTAACTTTGTTACATATTAATAACTGGAACAAAGATCCTAAAAAAGTACAAAGTACTTTTAAAAATAGGATAATTTGAACTATTTCCAAATAGTATTCCAACAAACATTATTGCTTTAATAGTTATAGTCTTTTATAGTACTTCATTTTGTTATGAATTTACCAGACACATTCTCAAGGGGTAATAAATAATAACCAGAAAGCCATTTTTTCAATGTTAAATATCTGTGATTAATAACTTCTATCCAATGCCAAAGGTTAAATGTAAAACATAGTAAGATAACTGTTATTTTTCAAATCTGAAAGCATAGTACCTATTTTCCAAACCACAAAAATGTAAAAGCTTATTTTTTGCTACAGGTAGGTTTAGAATACATACAGATTAGTCTATAAAGCAACTTTTGGTTCTGTAAACACAATGCAGTGGATTTCTTGGTGTCATCAGGCTTCTAGCATTCAAGTGGGGACTCGAGATCTTAGGCTGACTGTAACTACTTTAACAAATTCTGAGAGATTACATAGCTCTGGTCCAAGCCATTTCAAGTATGTTTTTGTCAGAACAGAACTTTTACATCATATATCTATTTGTGAACTGAAATACAGGGGCTCTGATGAAGAACTGACATGTTTTCTGTGCTGCCTAACAGGCTATCACTCTCTTTTTACTCTGACATGAAGTTTTAGTGTAAGTTAGAGTGAATCACATAGTCTTTCTGCATCCTGAATTCCCTGTGTGTGAAATGGTGATGATACTTCATTTCACCCACACATTACTTAAACTCCAGACTGTTCAAGGCAGGACAGTATTATCACGGCTTTCAACAAAATTGCACCATTTTTTTTTTCCAGTGCAACAAATAGATCATTCTCTATAACCGGATTAATTAAATGAATAATTGAAAGTGGAATCCATCCCATCTAATTTTAGCAGTCTAAATTTAGGCATTGAGTCTAAGGTAGTCATCTGCACTTCTGTAGTAAATGAAGAGAGGTAGAGAATCCCAAAGGGTGATTCATCCCATCCAAAGATAAGTGTCTGGCATAGATGGAATGAATTGCCATCTCTCTCTTTCCCTGCCCCTACAGTGAGCAGAGACAGCTCATTGAGTACATTTGTATCTCTTCACAGCTGAAAGTAGTTGAAATTACTTGCATTTTTGAGTATATTTAAAAAAAATACTGTCATTAATCTTTTGCAGATTAATTTCTAGTAAATATAAACCCAAAGAAGAGATTCACCAGCATAAGGTTTCAAATAACACATGGTTAACATTTAAGTGTATCAGTGTTGACAGGACAAATGTATACTGTGTGTTGAATGGGAAACAATTATTTGAGGGACAAAGGTAAGTGTTATGGGTAACTGAGTTGAGGCTTACCTTGTCTTCACGTTTGCTTTTGAAAAACAGAAGATGATACAGCAAGTGCATTTTAAACTTTTATTTCTTTGTGGATTTATTTAAAACGTACACTAACAGATGATATATATATAAAACCTACACTAGAGATGAAACTACTACCATTACTGAAAATCTTCACCTATGATATCACCACGTTAACTAATAAATCAAGGTTAAAATAATTAGCTAATGCATCCATCTGAGGTACAAAGTCTGGTGGTGCATTTTGAAGATGTCTGCTTACAGGATTTCTTAGTTGTAATAACTATGGCTAAGTGAGTACTCAGTGGTAATTTCAACATTAACAACTACCTATCATGCTAAAAAACATTTTTTCATTATAAAAAATACAGAACTAAAATACTTTCATTTTGTAACTTTACCAAAAGCTATAAATACATAACACAGTCTTATTCCATCCTACAAGCATATTCAATACACTAGAGGACAGAGTCCCACAATTATTGTGCCAAGTGTATGAAGATTTGCATTTTCATCACTGATATATGTTGGTTAGTACAGTTTTAAGCTCATACTTTACATTTCAGTCCCTTACTACTGGATATAAATGTATTACTTTGAAAGATGGACACCGAAGCATTATTAAGCTTCAGGTTTACTTTGGGTACCGAAAATGCAGTCACCTACTGCAATACTGAAATTCATTTTTTCTTCAGTTATCCAGCCATATCTTGTGTATATCACTGCAGAGATCATCTCCAAATTCCTGGCTGAGCTTTGTACAAGTGCATGGCAAAATAGGCAGTCTTTGCTTAGAGATAATTATGTGGAATGAGTTTCATATCTCATGATAATAGCTCATAATAGTATACTTTGAATCAGTTGTCATACCTCTACAGACATGCTGAAGTCATGTTGATGACTGCCATTTCTAAAAGAGATGTGTTAAGACCTCCTGTTGCCCAAACTCTGAAGTATGGACTCTGGTCCCTTTGCATAAACATTTCTTTTGCATACAAAAGCTCTAAAAAATGGTAACTCAGAACCGGAACAAAACAAGACCACAACAAGAAACACCCCCTGCCAAGAAGACACAAAACCAAACCACAGAGGCCATGCAGTTCAGTCAGTGCTCTCTGACTTCTGAGACATTGTACTGGTTTCTATATGTGAGTCTTGTCCAACACTTTCTCATAGACTGGGCAAGACCTTTCATTGTCAAACCTGAGGCAGCACACAAGGATGGTTCTGTATTTACCACTGAGTGTGACTAACTTTTTATTTCTAATGTGAGAATATGTGCAGTAGTAAATAGAAAAAACTCGTGCATGAGGTTCCTATATCCCTCAGAGCTGTCTTTTGTTAGCTTGAAGCTTGTTTCCTGTCTACAGAACTGTCACGTACTGTGATTTATAAACTTTTTTCATTCTTTAAATAATTATTTGGTGAGGCTTCTCTCTACTGTTGAGTTTTTTGATCTGCTACTACATTCCTGAAGAAAATCCCATGTTAGGTGTTGCATCTCTTTTTCCAGTAAATATCAAATACAGCACAAGTTTAGTGACTTTCTGCACCTTTTGCATAGTACTAAATGCTAAGCAAATCTTCATATTCTCTAGATGTGTCATGAACACCCTTCCATCTGAACCAGACTCATTCCATCCAGAATGCAAATAGTATGGGGAGACTTTCAATTGAGATGTTCTACTCTTTCTCTACTTGTGCTTGCCTTGGTTACTTTTGTAGTGGTCCATATATTTCGAGCGTGAGGTAGAGGATTGGTAGTGCATACCAGTAATTATCTAATGTCCAAGTCTGAGCTTTGAACAGCAATTATCATGTTTTCAAGTAAATGGTCGTCTGCTTTGATTATGCCACTTCCTTTCCTCCCGTGAGATTGTTTGACCATCTGTTGCTTTTGATTTGGCTTTTTCAACTCTGCCTTTAACACTGTGAGAACATATTTATTGAAAACCTACCCATCAACATGTTTTTCAGTATATGTTTCAGTAAGTGTTTCAGTATGTGCTTCCCTGTGACACGAGCAACACTAAATGCTACTCCAAATTCAAATTGCAGCTTGCAATAAATAAATTTTATTCAGAAATTTTATCTATTGAGTTTTATATGGTACCTTACATGCAGCTTGTCTTTCTCTTGAATTAAATCAATACCATCACTTAAAGATTAAAATATTATTTTTAAATTCAGGCAAACAGTTCATAGTATGCAGTACTGTCTGTTTATTGAGAATATGCACTGTCTTCTCCCACGTTACTTTTGTGTACAAAACCACAATAAGGATCCAGCCATCAATTGGTTTGGCACAGCTTTTTGTACTTGCGCATTTACACAGTGTACATGGTGCTTAGCTATCTCTCTATGAGTCCTTCCTCACAGAAGAAACATTTCATCTCTCTTGCTGTTGAATTGGTTGGAGCCTTTCTTTGTGTCTAGCCTGAAGTATGCTCCCCAGGTTACCCAATAATCCCAGTCCTGCAGCTATTCAGATCAGAGCCCAGAATGTGCTGTGGTTTCTAGCCCATACACCTGTATTCCCTTCCCAAGGAAACCAAAGTATGGAGGAAGTAGAAAGAGGAAGATAAAGTCATTGCTTTTGGACCCACACTTGGGAACTGAGTTGTGAATTCTATATATCTTCTGTGATCATCTATCTGCTAGCCCCACCCTCACTGTTCAGCTCAATAGCATGACACAGATTACATGTATTTTACACTGTATAAAAAATAATCAGCCCATCATTGAGAGAATTCATACTAGCAAATACATATTATGGAAATGAGTTAACATTTCACACCTTGGAAAATCTGTAGACAGGCTTTTACATAAAAGAAGACACACACACCTCACCCCAAACTATGCTATCAAACCTGTTATCACTTTCAACTGTTAATCATCTGCCTGGTTCCTGGGCCTTTTGAGTTTTATAAGTTCAATGTTCTAGTATATTTTCTCACCGTTTACTCTATCCAAATCTCACTTTCCAAAGGATGTTTCCCGATCAATGGAACAAAGGTAACATTTACTTTGATAAAAAAGTGAATAGGCAGGTATTTATCAATCCTGGAATTGATACTTCTAGGAATAATTAAATGACCTGAGTTTGTGTTCTAAATCTAAATCTAAAATCTAAATGCATCCTTGTGCATTCTCCATTACAAGATATCCAATAAATATATGTATTTTCATCCTGTGAAGAACAGCACCTTTGTAAAGCTCTGGAGTGAGAATGGATTGTTATATTGTGCAGACACTCAAATTATGCAATATGTATTAACAAGAACTGAAACAGTTAATGAAGCAGATCATCCTTCAGTTCTTTGGCTCTGAGTAATTTCTAAATAGCACATAGTACCATGACAAAACAAACAAACAAACAAACAAAAAGACCTTCTGAATGCAAAAGCAGACCAGATAAAAAACCTAACATAACAAGGCTACAGATTTCTTGTGATGATGCAATGTGAAGAGATAAGTTGTGCCTAATCAAAGCCATCAAACTAGCATCCCGGGAGTACTAGTATGCAAAGATGTTCAGCAGATATGGACAGTTAGTTGTAACAAAAAATGCTGTCTTGAAACACCCAAAGAGGCAATAAGGTAAAGTTAATGCACTGGATCGTACAAAACTAAATTGTCCATGGATGCTTCAAATTCAAGCCACAGTATCAGAAGTGGAGGCAAATACTTTATGCATACAGGTATTAATAATAATTAGTTGTCAGTATACTCAAAGAGAAGGTGATGACTTTGGCCTTAATCTCTAACCATGGAAAGTTTTGCCTTTTTTATTATTATTATTCCTCTCTCATTTATAGAAGGAGAGTATATTTATAGATAAAGAATGCTAACCAAATTAACAAATTGTATACTGTGTCCAAGGAAGCAGATTCTTTTTTAAACTAAAAAAAGCCCCAAAACAATATGACTTGTAAATTTAATACAAGGATGGGAGAGATGTTATTATTCCAGGTAGCCATTCTGGAGTATTTGACAAATATAAACAGAGGAAAAAAGTCTAGTAAAAAATGTTTTTCAATAAGCCTGTAAGTTTTGATGAAGCATGGCCTGTGATGACCAGAGCAGCTATTGAAAAAAAAATATTTCTGGAGTCAACATTTAAGATTATTCATACCTGGTAGTTGTGCAGATTATTTCTAACCTCCCAGATAATTTAAGAAGGATCTCTTAATATTGTGTGAGCTGTTCTTTAAAGGTATCAGATTATGGTTTCTTGAAACAAACAAACAAACAAAACAGAAAGTACACAAATTCATAGAATCATTAAGGCTGGAAAAGACCTCTAAGATCATCAAGTCCAACTGTCAGTTTAGCTCAAAATAAATCCAAGAATGCCAGCATGGATAGAAAATGGTATTTCGATCACCATGTCTATGGACACATATAAAATGAAGAAAATCTAATTATTGCTTGGAATGCCAAGGGTTGATCCTACTGGAGGACGTGTTTCATGTATTGGTTGGATACTGTAATTACAAAAAGCAACAGCATCAGAAAAGATAATCCGAGGTTTGTATATGGCTGTTGCTGTTGCTTCAAGACAGACATATTCTCTTAAAAATACGAGGCATAGGAGGAGAGAAGCTTGCAGTTTCTAAGGTAGGGCTTGAGGCAGGCAGTCTACAAAGCAGGCTGAAATACTTGTAGATCATACCATTAGGAAAAACTATTCTTGGACATGTAGTGCCCCTAAGATATGTTCTGTACTACAAACTGCTGTGTTATTGTAGATTTGGCTATGCAGGATATTTCTCATGGTGAGTGAAGGGGAAAAGAGGATTGTTTACTGTAGCCACTTCATACCAGCTTCGACAAAACAGTCTTTCTAAAATCATTTCAAACATCACACCTGCCTGCCAGAAAATGCTAGACAACAGAACAGAGATTACTTTTTTTTCTCTTCTTTATGAATAAGCACACTGGCAATTAAAAAGAACAAATTCTGTTGTCATTTACTGCTTTAGATGATTTGCATTAAAAAAACCATTTTCTTTTTTCTTAGAAATGTCATAATTTCTTTGGAATAGATCAGTTGTGCAACTATTTTAGCTGAAGGACATGAGATATTCAGAGTTGTAATAACTTACTTCCAAGGCTCAGGCCTTATAATCATAATTAATACTCAAGAGTGCTTCAGACTGTTCATCATTCTTCAAAGTATTTGAAAATTCTTGTAATTGTAAACAATATCACAACTTTCCTTGGTTAAAGGTCACAGCAGCTAAACTCCTACTCTGTTAAATTTTCCCTTAAGTAATTAAGCTTTAACTTTAAACATACATTGCAGCAAGAACTGCATTACATAATGTCTCTCTCAGTCTTACAACTAGAATTCTGAGACAGCACCTATTCAAAATATGAAACAGGAAATTTTTTTTTCTCTCACAGTATAGCAAGCTTTAGAGAGAAGTCTTAAAGTTTATCTATTTAAGGGTGTGATCTGCATCCCTAGTTACTAATTTAGCATCAAGCTAGTTGATGGTTTAATTAGAAGCAGCACATCGCCTTTGATAAACAGATGTTCCTTTTATTTAACTGCTGCCCACAAAGTTAGCACAAATAGATTCTTCTTTGTCACAGCATGTTAATTTCTGGCCTCCGGTCGTTGCATCCAGATATGGTTCCCATAAGCAAAACATTCCCAATTAATACGTACTGTCATACATAAGTATTAGGTTCATCCTTGCATGTCTCTGTATTTTCCTTAAAGCACTGCAGCTAAGAAGTTGAGATTCTCTGTCAAAGCCGTATGAGTAACAGTCCAATAAAGCCACGCCTAGTTGCCAGTGGACCAGGATTTGGGTAAACATGGTCCAACCCAGCACTCATGTGTTCAGTGACATGGTAAAGAGTGAAGCATTCAGAATTTCAGGGTCCTATCTATCGAATGAATGAGACCCCACCTTGCTATTATTGCTGTAACAGCAAGGTAAACAAAACCTCAACACACAACTCAAAAGAGCTGCCATTGGACGTACTTAAAAATAATTCTGTGCAATTGCTTGATATGTTGCTAAGCAAATAAAGGCTCAGCTTTGTTCTACTTCTCTAGCCTCTAGGTAAATAACAAGTGTGGAAAAGCACCCCTAAGTTAATAAGCAAATAAAGCTTTTAACTTCTCAAAAATTATCTGTGTTAGATACTGTAGCAGATGTTATCATGCATGTATTACTGATTGCACCAGTTTATGAAGAATGCTTTGCTTTATTCTTTCAGGTTGTATTTTATCGTTACGTGTCTTCAAGAGCTACAAATGTTTAGCATTGAACTTATTCTTAAATGGAAAGAATGACTAGCTGCACTTTTAAAAATGTATATGTACTATATGTCCATTTTGTTATTTCAGTTCAACTTCTGTCCACATACAGCCACAATATTCATGTAGCTTAGCCCATTAATACTTAACAGGGATGGCTATGAATATATGTGTTTAAGTTGCAGTCTGTTGATAGCTACCTCAATGGATTTGGTTCAACATACATTTGTAATTGCTGAGTTCCAGATTTTCAAGGCTCAGTGTCTAACGTACCAGTTGCTTTTGAAAAGCTCTCTTTTTGATTATAGCTTTAAAACTTCACAGAAACCCCATTGGAAATTCTGCCATATAACATCTAAATTCTGCATTCACATTCACTGACAAAGTCTAGTGGGCAGAAAAATTTCCTCTAAGAGCATTCACTTTAATGGTATTTCCTGGAGTTACCCAGTAGTGTGGTCTCAGTTATTTTGTGTTCATGAACAGTTAAATATTTATGACCTGATCTGTTGGGCAGCTGAGCACCTCCTTGAAGGTGATGAATGTCTTTGCTCTGATCAACATGTTGATGGCTACTTAAAAGGTTGCAAAGTAGAACTGCTGCTGTAATTGTGCTTGCTCTCCTTAAATACTTAGGCCATGCAGGGGTTTATAAGAGTTTCTCACTTTGCCTTTATTTTGCTGAGCAAACACACAGCTGGGGCCTATAAGTGAACTGTTACAAAGCAAGAGTTTTAGCTGTCCTATGCCCTGTATTTATTTACACCCATAAGACTTCTTGTTTAAATAAGGGCTGGTAACATAAGCATTTCCAAAATTCAACTGTAAGGTTTTCCACATGACTGTAAGGTTTTTTTCATTAATATTCTTAACTAAAAAAAATTAGAAAATAAATCATACAGACTGTAGGAACCATTATGAGTCATAAAAAAAAAATACTGTGAGCCTTTACAATTAGAATACACACGTTAGAATCAAGCAAATCACAGCTATGTGGTGAGCAAACCAGTGATCACAATAGCAAATAGCTCTGCTGCTACAAACAAATTGCCCTTTTAGTACATAAAATAGGATAGAAAAGCAAATTAGATCACAAGTAGTAACATAGTTCAGTTGTAATATATAAGACAGTTCCTGCTTCATATTTACTATACAGCTCTGGGTTGTCTAACAAGACTATCCCGAAGTTTTCCTTTGAAAGAAATGTTGATAATTTATGTTATTTTGAAGATAAGCATGGTCTGTGTGGAAGAAGACAATAATGAAAAAGCTTTCAATGTTGCTTTTCTAAAATGAATTATGAAAACAGAGGAGAGGGTTCTCTATTAATAGTCTGACTCTTACTAAACAGAAACAGGAGAAGGAAACCCGCTACCTCTAGTTAGAAGACAATATGATATCCTACAGCTTCCTGGCAGTTTATCCCAACTTGGAAGAACTCAACCTCTAGTTATTTTATGACAGCCTTCTCTATTAGAAGGTCTAAAATGTTTACCTTTCTAACTGGAACATACTTAAGAAATTGTTTAGCAGACAGATCTGTCCTAGGTGCACTGAAATTCTGCTGTTATTTAGTGCTTAGATGAATTTACAGATTTGCAGGTAGGGTGAAGCCACTGTATGATTTTCGCCTTTAGTTTACCAGCAGGCCTTGGTTCGAATTTGCAAGATGACCAACCAATAAAATGTTCACATATGCCCATCTATGCTGCATTTTAGCTTCACTTTGTGCTTTTGGCTCCTTTGGCCTCTAGAGGCAGGAAAATATTGTTCGATAGGAAAGGTTATTTTTTTGGTTGCCAGAATTCTTTTGCAGTTTTAATGGAAATAAGCAGAACTTTTTTGGGGGAGCCAGCATCTCATTTCCATTCTGCTCTCATACGGCTGCTGTTGTATCTGCAGGGCCTGCAGAATGTAACTGCTGTGGCAGGGTGAACAAAGGCACCATTCAGCATGAAGAGCAGCTTCCCCTCTCCACCACTCTCTGGCCACAGTGAGGTTGTCTGGAGCACGCTATCTGACCAATATGGGATTTGCTGCCTGAACAAAACTCCCCAAGGACACCCATTTGGCATCCTGAATTAGTCCACTGGGATGAAGACTTCCTTTTCAGCACTGGCCTGAGTGCTGAGAGTCAGTTGTGACTTGCTTTTGTTTCCCTGCTCTTTACATACAAACATATTGGATAATGCTAATGAAACTGTTGCTCATTAGAGCTCAGGTGGTTGGTTCCACTACCCCACGCATGCTGGGATGGTATGTTCCAGAGTTACAGAAGTTGTAATAGGACATTGTTTCTAAGCTGCTGCCTCTTAAATCCCATCGCAGGGGTCTTTTCCTAACTTCATGTTGTTTCAGTCCAGTCCCTTGAAAGTTCCCACCCCCTCTGACTTTGTAAACTAATTATGCAAGGGAGATATTTTCCCATTTCTACTTCCTAAGTTATGCACACAAAAGAATTTATTTTAATGGATTATTTTTCTTAAGAAAACTAATGTAGGCATTTGCTGATATAAATAAATAAAAAAGGATTAAATTATAAACTAAGTGCTTAAAGAACACCTTATTCAGTGTTTGTTCATTTTCAGACTTCAAGTTAATGAAAAATATAGAAAATTTGTTCAAGCTTCATAAAGTGCTTTAACACTTCTTAGCAAGAACTCATGTCAGTCTTCAACACCTCTGTTTCTTTAATGAGCAAGACCAGGTCCTAATTTTCATTTTCAAGCATTAAATTACATACAAGCCATAGCAGATTTGCAAGTCAGGCTTTGCTTTGTAGATAAACAACAGATATGGCCAAGAGAGGCTAAGCCACCATGACCATAAACACCATTTCAACACAGAGTCACCATCATGACCTGTGCCAGTACATCAGAAGCCAGTGATTAAAGAGAATGGTGAGTCAAACTAGGATTAGTGGATCAACTTTATTAAATAAAATAATTAAATAAAAATTTAATAAAATATCATTGAAGCAATGGAAATTTGTATCTTGGATGAATAAGGCTCAGTATGTCTGCAGTTTAACTACATGTCACAAACAGATATGAAAGAAATCTTCTCCCAGTTGAACCAGTTTAGCTCCAGTGACTTAAGGGATATACTCATTATTTAAATCACAGTTGGGTATATGATATAGTTCTGATTTGAAGAATAATGCAAGCAAACCTCTGATTTGTGTAGTATGCTGTGTTTCCTCCCTTCTTTCCCAAAGTAAAACTATTTTATTTATAGTCATCTCCACAAAATGTGGACATCAGTAAAGTATGAGTCACAAAGATGTGGTGGTTCAGTTCAGATATACATCCGGAATTTAGTGGTTTCCAGAGTTTACCTTATCTCATCCAAACTTCTTCAGCCTGGAAATTAGATGGTAATCTAAAAGCAGTCTGTCTTGTGATTTTTCAGTACTTCCTTGTTTCATTCATGTCAGCTGTAGTGCAAGAACAGCCTTTCTCACAGTATTTTGGCATTTCCGATTTCAGTTCTGGCTGAAACAGAGAAGTGCCAAGGCATGAGAAATAACTTTACAATAGCTTACAAAACACTTTCAAGAGCTTAGATTTGCTCCCTGATGTTTGAATTTCACATTAATTTCATTCTAGGTAGACTGATCTAGCTATTTCCACACAATAATTTCCCTAGTTCCTTTACCGACCAAGCATAATTTGTACAGTAGCATTCTCCAAAGAACAAAGCAATTTGAATGGAATTACACAGAATTACATAGAAAGATTACTGGACTGTTGACAAATGTTTGGGTTTTTTCCTGCACTTCTTAGCCTAGCTCTAAGTTGTAGTATACTTATCCTTAGACTAAGTGGCTTAACTGTATTTGTTAAGAGTACTGTTACTAACTGAGTAAGCAAATAAGAGGCTAAATGCTCTTCCACCTTACCTGGCAACATTCTACTATGTTAGGAAGCCCTCTAGTTGTGTGAGTAAGGATTCCCTTCCAAGATTGGAGAAAACCTTTAACAGTGATATTTCCTAAAACTTCTGACTTGTAAATTCTTTCTATTATACTTCTTGTATAAGGGAATGAAGGGTCCTCATCTATTATCGAAATGGGTCAATCATTTGCATAAAATTATTTGGGTAATCATCTTTTATATCTTTCAGAACCAGCCTCTGGAAGAGTGAAGATAAACTGTAAAAAAGCAGTTGAAGGAAACAACCCATGGATGTTCAATTTATCCTTCATTATTTCAATGTGATACCCCTGTTTCCTGTATTTAGACATAAACACATACATACACACACATATTTGGACCTTTCCTTCTGAAATCTACCTTTTGCAGGCTGCACTTGGCTACACTGCTGTTAAGCAGCCATCTCTCACAGAAGTGTCCAAACGAAATTCATATATGACACTTTTTTCCTAGAAAACCCTGATAATGTGGCAGCCTTATAGTTGCAGGATGCACAGACATGGTCAGAAAATTGTCATGGAATTGAATAGAGTTGGTGCTGTCCAACTATTCAAATGGCTGCAAATTTTGATGGCTACAAAGCTTCAAAGCTTTGATTGTTTTTATTTCTTTTCTTCTTCTCTCATACTTTCAAATGATCAACTGAATTCTTTTTAGGTGTACTGAAGAGGTATAGAAAGGAGGAGAGAGTTTGATTTTTAAAAAAATTTGCTAAGATATGGATAGCATTTAAGAAATCAAATGATGCAGCCAATATGATGCTACTGTAGTAAAGAATCTATATCTGGCCTAATTTGCTGCAAAGGGCAAGGAATTAGTCTTCCCTGTTTCATCAAGATAGAGAGCATAACCAAGTGGAAAATCCTTTTCTTCTCTTCTGACCTTTCAGATTATCTAGAAATATATTTAGTGCTAATTGTTGCCAGTAGATTTACAATCCTGGGGACACAAATTCTTTTGTTAGACATTTTTCAGGTAAATTAAACAAATCAGTAGTCATGGAAATGCAAGCTTATGGTATATTGTCTACTAATTACTAGAAAAAAATTACCCTGGGATCTCTTACTGTGGAAAGGTCTCCAAGTCAGTGACTGACCATCCAACACCTCTAAAAAAAGTGCTAATTAATTCCAGCTTTTCTAGTTTTTTCTTTCATCAAAGCTCTTGGCCATTTAAAAGAAGTTCCTGGCGTACTTCATCTTGCTAGCTAAAAAAAAAAAGGCTGTGAAATAAGAACAACCTTGTATCTTTGTTAGCCTCATGACAACTTCTAAGCAGCATTCAAGAATCAACTTATTTTGGGCCCTTTTACCAATAGGTCTGGTCTGCGTAACTGTCGTGGAGTTTCATAGTTATCTTAGAGCTACTTGAGGACTTTATGGCAAAATGTTTGGGGCTTTCTTTTTCACCTTTATAGTAAACACAGTGTTTCAATGTCTTTCTTTTTTTGTTTGTTTTGTTTTATTTTATTTTCCCCACACTAGGAAGAACTTTTGCATAGATTCCCTCCATTTTCCCATCAGGAAAAGCCATAAAAGAAATAGATTCTTTGCAGTTGGCTAAATATGAAACCAAATACTCTGGTTTGCTGAACTAATCTGAAATGTTTCATTTTAAGTCAGCACATGCTGAAATGCATATCCTCTGCAGCTGCTTTGCTATATATGTCTCATACCCATGTTCCCTCTTGCAAGCTAGTGTTTCTTGGCCAAACTCTCTGTTCAAACAAGATGGATGGTGCTTCATCAAAGACACATGACCTGTGTGTTAAGCAAAACACTTCAGTTTGGCCAGATGAAAATATTTCAGTTGTGAAAATGCTGAAATTAAGTATTGCCTTATTTCCGCCCTGGAATTTTTCAAAATATTCTGTTCAACACAATAAATAGGAATTTCAATTTTTGTTTCACTCTGAGATGAAAAAATGTATTGCAATATTATTAGTCTCAAACAGATGACACTGACTTTCATTCAGCTGAGACATGATTAGAAAGAACTTCCTATCATATTAGTACAAACTAAATAACTTCAATCTGTGTACTTTAGTCCTGAGTTTTCTTAAGAATCCCATAGGTTTCCATGAGGTCCCCATAACTAGAAGAATATAGAAGCTTATGTTTCTTGCACTAAGACCTGAGTCTGAAATGAGTAGGATTTTTGACACCGACTTCAATGAGAAAGGATCATCTTAAATGAGTATTTTTGGGTATAAAAGGAAAGCCACTGGGCATGTGGTTATCTTCCAACAGCCCACATCCTGCTGTGTTTTTTTGCTTACACGCATTATAAATAACCACTTTATAATAGAATTTAGTTAGCCACAGTTGTAACAAAAGAACCTTTTAAACTGGAAGTAGTTTTACTTCACTTGTGATTAGAGTTGCTTGCTAATATGCTGTGATGCAGAGAAGCAGGAGATCAGTAAAAACCTGTCTTCTTTCGGGGTCTAGTCTGCCTTCTGAGAAGGCAGAAAAACAGAATCTGCAAAGCTATTCTTTAACCATCTTGCATCATTTGTTTAAGAATATAATAAAATGTAGAATGTCCACAGATCACACTATATGTGTGATCCTACCTATATGAACTGATATTTTGTTGATTTTACTTAATATTCAGAACTGTTTCTGTGTAAGAAACACAGTTACAGGGGCCTGGTTAAGCATTTTATAAATTGTTTTTGTAATAACACTCACAGTTATTTTTCTGCCTGACCCAATACAATTGGCCTAAACCAAACTCTGTGTGATCCTTTTGATTTTTTTGTGTCTTTGTTTCTTTCTGCTTCATGACTGCCTGAAAACTACCGAGTTTTAATGTTAGTAATGATACTTCTGGTGCCATGAAGACTTTAAAACAAATGATCATTCCTTGCTCCATTGAAATCAAGAACAACTTGCCACCAACTTCAGTGCATTCAGGATTTTATCCTCTGAATCAGTATCATTTTAATGTATGTTCTTAACTGCTTTCTCTCAGCAGAGAACACATTTGTAATCTGCCTACTTTTCCCTGATTGTTTTGTGGTTTTCTGTCACACCATCAAATTAGAAGGTGGTGCATTGGTAAACATCCATTAATACTTCTTATATGTATAATTTATTTTATCTTAAGTAACTATTGATCATGCATGACATAAATTCAGCAGCTGTTTCACTTGGAGGCATTTTCTGGAAAAATGTTTTCATTACTGGCTTTTAGTAGTTTAACATCTTTTTTCCCTTCTTAACATATGAATTTTTTATCTACATAAATCCACTATTTCACATCCTGAAAATATATCAGGGTAAGAAATGGTAAGTTTTTCTATAATTATGCTTAATTTCTTTTTTCAAGTGCAGAAGTATTTTTGTTCAGATTGAGCCATCATGTTTTAAAATTAAATGTGTCTCATTTGTTGGTTTAATTTTTTTCATAAGTATCTGAAAATAATACTTTCTGTATTTGTGTTTATTAATATGTGTTTTCTGTGCTTGTTCTTCCTAATTTCCTTCCTTAGGAAATTGGGGTTTTTTTGAGATTTTACATTTGCAAATGTTTCTTCAGATAAGTATAGAATTCAGTTGTTCCTTACAGTTCCATCAGCAAAGTTTCTATATTATTCTATAGTGTCTGTGAGTAAAAGAAGACCACAAACAATAACATAATCCCAAAACTGCTGAGTTGCTGGTTTCACACATTTTTTGAGTCTTCATCTTTTTCCACACACATTTCCATAAGTGTTTGTAAGACAAGTGTTTGGAGACATTTTTTTTCTTGGTTTCAAAGTTACATATTCCAGTTTAAAATATATTTTTCTAATCCCTGAGAAGACAGAAGAGTAAGTCTAATGGAATCAACTTGATATTACCTAAAGCTTCTCAGGACAAACCTGATGAGTCCCCAGTTTCAGGCAGAAAACATGGTTCTATAGCTTGTAGGCTAACCCATTCCCAGTTGTTTTCAGAGGAATCCAGTCCCTGCATCACTAAAATAAGCCTTGGGGACACCAAAGAAAAGTTGTGTCAGATGGTTATCTCAATTCTTGTCCCTAGTATATGAAACAGAGAACATGGCTGCACTCATCTAGTGACAATTTCAGCTCAGAGGAAAGTTACAGCAGTTACCTTGCTTCCTCATCATCAATGGGATTGCACCTTCCCCAATTTGTGTCCATTGGTTGGTACTGAATCACTATACGCTGATAGAAGCTTTGGCTGGGTAGACTTATCAGGCTGCATGGCAAGCAAGGAGACAACACAATGAGCAGAAACCAATAAGGGAGAACTCAGCTGGAGACATGGTCTTCAATGCTGTGTTCTTAGCCCTAAGTGTTGTTCCCCCTTAACTGTAAAGTTGTCATGCCAATTGGTTTGTCTTCTGTTCTTTGCTATTCACAATTACTAGATTATACAGGATGAATTACAGGAGCATCTGAAAGCCAAGTTAAAATTACATTTACTGAAAGGAAAAACTCTGCTGCTATTACAGACACTACACTTACTCAAAAATATCATTAACATTCATTTTCATAACAACAAGGGCTGCTCTTGTCAAGTGCAAGTACCTATATTTATTTAACACAATGAAAAGATAAAATCAGCATTTCCTTTAAGTTAGTGTTTGTCTACAGTTTGCTGGTCCATTTAGGGTGTAAAATTCAGACATGATGAGGAATTAAAGCCTTCACGCGTTTCACTTGCTGCTTTTGGCAGCCATACATATATATACCAATAACATTTTACCATGACCTCTGTGCAGAAAACGTAGTTAGAATAGCAGTGTCATGTAACAGTTCAAAATAAAAATATCTGAGAGAGATACCCTAACACTGTCAGAATTATTAATCTTGGCATTTAATTAAGGATCAAATTTTGGAGACTGATTTAACTGACCAACTAATTTAACAAGTTGGAAGTTGCTGTTACAAGTTGAAGTAATTTATGCTTCCTTAAATTGACAGCATTAGGCAGAATTTTTCAGAAAATACTTCCTACGAATACCTTTTTTAAAACACTTTAAGGATTTCCACTTTTCATAGTTTTAATTTGTATTCATGGTATGTAAAGTTCACAATTTTTTTAATATTTTAAAATAAGTAAGGTGCTGGTGCATCAGAGTAGAAGAGGTTTTCTCATTTTATAAAGCTTAAATGTGTGACTAGATATAGTTTAGTAGCTCTACAAAGCTGATTCCATTGAATTGACTATTTGTCTAAATGGAATGATGGCTTTAAAATAATTGCAATCATGGGCCCTGTGGCAACATAGTTAGCAAAAAAGGTCAATACCTTCACCTAACCTGGTTCAAGAAGACTTCTGTTATTTTTCTCCCTATCTTTTGCTGGGTTTCATGAAGAACAGTTTACTTTGTAGATTCTAATGACCTAATCAAGGAAATAATGCCTACAATGTATTTTCCCACGTTCTACTTAGAATCAGTGATAAAAGACACCTAAAAAAAAAAAAGAAATGGAAGTCTACAGGAATCAGTGATGGGGGAGAGCCTACCAAAAGGGACATCATTTTTGTGAAGATTTTAAGTGATTGGAGAAAAAGCAAAACCAGCTCTTAGGTAACTTAAAGCAATGCAATATATTGACAAGACTGTGGCATTTGTGAACTTGTCTGTCTAACAAAAAAAAAAAAAAAAAGAAGGAAGAGGAGCAGTATTTTTTTTCTTCCCTTTGCCTTATTAAAACTAAATACAGCAGGAAATCGTAGCCATGGACTTAGATTCAACTGGCTAATGATCTGCAGGTCTCTTGAATTCCTTTAGCAGCTTTATGCCTGATGGCACGTGGTGGTTTTGCTACACAGAGATTTGTGAATATATGTTCTATTTCTTGCCATGTGCAGGACAGCTAAGATGAACTAAAAATCTCAGTGCTCAGACTGCCACATTCCCAGTGTTTTCCCAGAATATTGGCTCTGGTTCTTGTGGAACTTCCAAAAACTTTGTCCCCCTTTAGGATATGCAACATTCAGTCTTCATCCATTAATACTCCAGAAACATGAACCTCCTCTAAAAGAGACAATCCTATACTCACACAGAAAACAGAAGTTTATTTGCTGTCAGTTATGTTTCTTATTATTTGGGACATAGGAGATAGATGACTAATGTCTTTTGCAGCCTGGTTGTTTTTAAATCTCTCTCTCCCTGCTCTCTGTGGCAATTCTGTTACCATCCACTGATAAACCATGCTGGGTGAGATGTGGTGACATTGAATTACCACAGAACTACCAGATAGAAAAAAAAGTTACTCTACTCTCACGGTGTAAAACTCAACTGAGTTATTTTACAGTGTTGAATTAGCCCGATTATAAAAGTCTTCCAAAAATACAGAGACATAAATAAAAGTGATTTTTTTTTTTTTTTTAATTTTGTGGTAATGCAATCAAACCAGTTTAAAATAATGATCTGTTCATATAACTCTAGGAAAAAAACCCTATATGATTGAGCCATCTGAAACATCTAGCAGCCTTGTATATTAGACATGAAGATCTGAAACCTTCATCAGCATAATATCACATTTAAACATAGGTAACTGTTTAAGCACTTTGTTACATTAAGAGCTGTCTAGCATCAGTTTCCCATCAGACATAATAGTTAAATGGGCATAGTGTTCTTTAAAAACTTACAGATTAGATATTTGTGAAATTCGAACAGTATCATCATCACTTATAAATGGAAAAAATGACAAATTATTAAGTTGATGCTGCTATGGTGATAATGTTACAAGTCAGGTGCTTCTGATTGTAGAATTAGTGTGTATTTCTTCACACCACAGGATGGTCCTGCAGTTAGTTTCATCTGTAGGAGTCCTTGTTTTCAAAATGTTACCCATTATTTTTAATCACATTTTACATTCTGGAATACCACTTCTGCCTCAGTGCCTTACCCTTTTCAGTAATACCCTCTCGTTCTGCCTCTGCCGTAGGTGCAGAAGTATGAAACATTGGCTTCATGTCTAAGAGTGCATTACAATACCTGCCATAAATTAGAGTATGCTTAGTCAGTCAACTGATACTTATTACTATAGTGGCCTGGGAAATATGATGTAGTGTTGCAAAGTTGTCTTAGTTCTTCCTGTACCATCGGGGAGTCCAGCAAATGCAGCACCCAAAGGATTCTGATCTTTTAAAGAAGTTATATCACCCTTAATTTTAGGGGAATACCCGTGTTCATCTACAGTGGTCTGAGCAAGAAATCAGTGCAACTGCTTATGGAGTACTTATGGAGTATATCAATTTTATGGAGTATATCCATGGAGTATATAAATTTTATAATAAATTACAAATTAGAAACTGTAACAAATCCATCATTTAGAGAATATCAGTCCCTTTCAACTCAGTTTTGCAAAGAATTCTGGTAATTGTCACAGGCAGTATGCTTTTACTGAGTTTTGGCCAGCTTCTGTATACAGGAATTCTGAAATTCCATCTTCATCTGTGCAAGTTCATAATCGGTTTGGCCTTACATGTCTCTAAAACTTACAAGCAGCAAAGTACAATAATAAAAAATAAAATCACAACTAGAAATATGCTTGGAGGCAGCTGTAAAACAGAGTTTTGTGACCTTGGTTCTTCCACAGGAAAAAAAAAAGTCAGTGACCGCTATTTTTTATCAATACTATTTGAATCATTGCAACACCTTCAGGCATCAGTTAGAGATCTGTGCTCCACTGTCCTCAGTATTCCATACACATAAAATGAAGACTGTTCTTGCCTGAAGTTTATTCCTGTTTTTCCAGCTGTTAATGATGTGAAGGGATTTTTTTTTATTCTCTTTTTTTTTTTTTTTTTTTTTTGTATTGAAAATAATACATATCAACATCTTTTATGGTGGCTGAGATTCTAAATTTCAGTTCATGTAAACAGAGCCTTACTTCCCTTAAGTCAGTGAAGTTCTATATGGGAAAAAGAATAAAATTTAAAATTCAAGGCTTATGTGAGCATCACTGCCAGTCTGCTTGTGGCATGCTGCACTGTTGCTGTATGCAGGGTTACATGGAAAAATTAGTCTAGTTGAGACAGAAAAATACTGAACAGTCTTTTCTTTCCCCTCTAGTTCCAGCTTCCCTTTTCTGAATACACATTATCTGGTGGGGTTTGGTGATTATTTTTTTAAATTGTTTTGGTGTTTGTTTTTTTGTTGGTTTTCTGTTTAAAGCCTGCCCTAGGCAAGATTCAGTCCAAGTCCTGCCTGTTAGAGCCAGGTAATTACTTCAAGAACCGAACAACAAATTCTGTTGTTTATTTCTTTCCCCAGGTAACTGGTAGATCAGTTTAATTGGTACTTGATTGCTTGTCTGTAGTTAAAAGCATTCCTGAAGGAAACTGGTATTTAAAATATGTCTGATCTCTGTAATAGGCTACATTCTGGCCATGGCATTCTTGGGAAGGGAGAATGGAAGAAGGTCTAGAAACTCCAGGGCATTTAAATGACAGGGAAAAAAAAAAAGGCAAGCGATCTGTGAGTTCAATATTGTAATCCACTTGCAGGCCTAAAATCCAGAGAATTATCCTAAGTCTGAGAATTTAATGAAGTCTGTTGTTATCTTTGGGTAAGATAAGATACTTCTCGACCCTTATTTTCCTGTGGAGGGAGAAAGAAATGGCAATATTGACTATTCTCATAGGTGAGCATTCAAGATGAATTAAAAAATGTTTACATGAGGCATTGAATATGAAAAGTGGTCGACATTTTAGTAGAACGAAAATAAGCAAAAGGCAGACACAATGTATAATTCTAGTAGTGTGTGTATTTACACAGTTACTATCTGTTACATGAAGTATCACAGTTATTGAAATCTAAAATCTTACTTAAAAAAAAATAAATTAAAGGATTTCAAGTACTGGAGTATATGACTCAGAATCCTGTTGTCCCCTTAAGACTCTTTGTGCTGTTTGAAAGACCCACAAATCAACGCAGGGACAGACGTTATAGGAGAAGAAGCGAAAATGCTGTCAAAAGCTAATGTAAACATATTTAAAATATAGAGAAAAATGTATGTGTTTTGCCATTCCCTATGATTCTGTTATGTGTTACATTTAATATTGTCAAGCATATGTGTTTATAGAAGAACTGTGATTACATTTTAGCTGATGCTCTTTCTTTGATTTCACCATATATTTGAATTCTTCCCAGTATTATTCAATAAGATAAAGGATGATAGCAAATTAATTGCATCTACCTCATTCGATACAATTACTGTTAAAGAGAATAAGAGCGAGGTAATCAAACTCTTTTCTGCTTTTCCAATTCAACTCTTTGGCCCTGTTCTGTACACTTCATCTTTTTCCTAATGAGTTTAAAGGATAGTTAGCAGGCAGGCAGTTTTACTGTACCTCTCTGAGTCACTAAGTATCCTGAGAGATGATGGTATCTGAATTTGTTATCTTGGTCACCCTCCTTGCATCCGGCATAGGTTCCATGTCAGAAACAGAAACATAGACTGATTTAATACAAAACAGAGTGAGAAGCAGGACCAGAAAGTTTTACATGCATATTAAGAATAGGACAGCTTGGGAAAATAGTCTCTTTTCCCCTACAGTCTCAGGTTAATCTGTTTCTTAGGAAATCACAAATGTTTGAGTTTACAGTGATCTCTTTATAAGGTGGACATTCAGAGATTTGTGAAAAGCTGACTCAAATCTGACAAATAAATAACCAAGATGAGGGCAGATACCGTTACAGATTTGGGGTTACTGAAAAATAATGCTAATAGACATTTCTCTCATTCAATCATCTAAATAATTAATAGATTATTAAGGCAGAAGCAATAAAAGAGGATTTACTATTTGATTCAGTAGTGAACATCTTTGCTAACAGAGTAGATTCTGCATTTCACCTCAAGAGATGGCTGCATTGTAGTGGCAGATATTAAGTTTTGTTTATGATGTATTTGAGCCCTTCCAAAAGAGGATATAAACATTACTACAGCAAATGAAGTACTTTCAAAGAAAATGTTCCAGAACAAATGGCATTTATAAAGCTTTCTTTCAAAAATATTTCTTCAGAAAACAGAAAAAAACCCCCAGCAAATAGACAATAGATTCATTTTTCTTCGAAGGTAGAATACTGTGCCCTAGAATGTTTCTTCCAACAATGCTTTCCTGGTTTTTGTAGAACTTTTGTTGATAATTGGATAAGTAGGTATATCACTGGTGAGCTCAAATGCCATTACTTCATATTGATTACTATGGATAAAAAATATATTTTCTGAGGCATGGTATTTACAGAATGTTGTTTACAAGATTATTTACTGATTTAATTTCCATAAAGAAAAGAGTTATTCTCAATATTCTGTAAGACAAAAGGGAGGTTTTGTATTCAAGCCTGATGACATAGCCCAGATCCTAAAAAGAACATACAAAGAGTGCAAGGGGGTTAAAATTAAATAGGAAGGCTTTTAACCTGAGCTTTATGATTCAGTGTTTCTCATACAAGTAATTTACTATAATTGAAATGAGAACACTGTGACCTTACATGACAAACGTAAATTTGGGTCTAAAATATGGGATATCCCTTATAATGAAGTATGGGTTTGGGTGTGTCAGATATGTGTGTGGCTTCATTTGAAATTAGCTTCTCAGCTGAACATTACAGGAAAATAATATGCAGAAGTATTTTCTCATACCATAGCAGAGAATGTCACAAAGGAGTGACTCACTGCCTGAGCTGTATTTTCAGCTTTCGTTGTGTTTGGTCATCTTTCTCCTGTGTGGGAAGATGGCATGTCTGGTCTCCAAAGCCCCACTTTATGTGCTGTAGCTGAAACATGCCCAGCTGCAAAGGCAAAGCAATTGTAAAACATTATCTCTTCCCCTTATCTTTCCACTGGATACATTTGGACCTATATCAGAAAGATGGGAAACTTGAAATGGCACTAACTTCGTGCTCTTCCACACACAGTCTATAGCACACACAGTAGGTGCAACCTTATAAAACACTATACAGTGCTTCCTTTGCAGCAGTCAAGCCCTATGATGAGAATTGAAGACCGTCATTCTCCAGTCATATCTGTAATATTCTGTAACCCTTTTTTTTTAATGGAATATTTATGTAATTTCAAACAGAATCATCCTTCATTTAATATAAATAACTATATTCTCACATACAGAGAGGTCAGCTGGTCCTTTTTTTTTTTTTTTTTTTTTAAGATGGATTTTTAGGACCCTTTCAGGACACTTCACAGTAAGTGGAAATCATCAAAATTGTGATTGCACCATGGATTTTACAGTCCACATTCTCTGTAGTATCTATTTTTAACAGAGTACAAAAACAACTGAATTTCATGGAATTAAACCTGAGACGGTATTTCTGTCCCTCCTTTCACCAAACTTTAGACAGCTGCAGATCCTCCTCACTCTGTGCAAGTTACATATGGATATTGTGTATCCATGAGTCTTTATTGTCCAGTGCTTATATTTTATTATTTCAACAGTAGTTCAGCCAAGTCTGTATCAAACAATTCTGCCAAGCCAGAAGTTGCAAGGGTCCTCAGGTCAAAATGACAGCATAGGTTCTTGCGTACTGTTGACTACTCACAAAGCAGTATGCCAGGGTGTGGAGAACGAGCCCCTTTATGGAAATAGTTCCTGCTGGGGATAAATCTATCATTCCTCCTCAAACCCTAAAAGTTAGGAATAGGTGAACACAGTGCAACGTAGAAACAAATCTGCAGGTGATTTGCATGTGAAACAGGAAAGAATACTTCCATTTGCATGACAGAGTACTGTCTGTTTTCTGTTTTTGCTTGCTCCTTTTATTCTTTTTTCTCTTCATGCTGCCATACAAGTTGGCTGAGTGTTTTACCATGTTATATTCTGATATTCTATGCAAGTGGATTCAGTTCTTCCTATAATTCTTTGCCCACTAGAAGCCGAACTTCAATACCCTTTTTGACTGTTGAAAAGATGTATTGTGTGCATGTATGGAGAAGGGGTAATTTAGGGGCTTCCTCACTATTTGTATTGGTTTTCTGTTCCTTTTTTTCAGTTTTATGCATCTGCTGATTGTTGTCACAATAATATTTCTTCTATGTGATAAACAGTGTAGTAGCACAAAGATATTCCATATCTCCTTCAGCACCTCATCTTATAGCTTTACATGTTTTACATTTTCTGTGTAATTACACAAAGTGCACACTTGACTTTTGTTCTCAGATCCCACCCTCCCTGCTGAGATTTGGTCAATCTCATATATACAGCCACTTTCACTGGACTTAGTTCTCACTAGATTCATGAGAGATAGTGGAAGAATTTGTAATAGGATGATTTTTCTGGCTAATTTCATTACTTTCATTTCCATGATGATCATTTCAAGAGAGACACCATTCTTCTTCACTGCTCACAAAACTCATTATTTCTTCATACCTAGATGTTGCCTTGTGTGCTCCATCACTTCCTTTCTGTGGTAAATTTGTTAGACACATACACAGTCACTTATGATATTTCTTAAATTCCGTTGAACATGTATTTCTGACAAATGCTCCGTGTTCACTCCAAGGCATGATGCAGTGTTAGTCATCTTTATGTATTCATACTAAAAATAGTCAACCCCACAGCCAGCTACCTCTCTGTTAGTGGAAACCATCTCTGTGACTGTGGAAGGGTGACTAACTCCTAGAGCAAACATTCTCCAGAAGGCCTCCTCTTAGTAAGCTTAGCTAGGACATTTCCTCCACTCTGTGGATGATTAATGTGCTAACCATTGTCTTAAACATTAACTTTGTATTGGCAATGGTAATGAGAAATATTTTTTGTGAAACTTTGCTCCAAATTTAAAAGATGCTCTTTAGCAAGTTAAAAGGGATATCTCTTTTTTTTTTGTACTGCTTTGTGTTCCATTTCTGCTTAAGCACGTGGAATCAAAGCATGCCCTAAGGCATCTTACACCCCTGCTACAGCTTGAAAACTGTGTGTTGGCCAGTAACTAGCAACAGTTGATTGCTGAGTGCTCAAAGCCATGATTGGACCACTCTACCACTATAAAACTTTTTTTTTTTTTTAACAGACTTGAAGAATCAGTTGCTGATTGTCACCACTTTGCATTTTTCCCACAGAAGACTGAGGAGATAATTGGATCCTAAATACATTGACTAATGAAAATTTAAAACTGAGTAGGGAAATGCCTAACACTGGTTCACAACTACTTCTGGGGAAAAGCAGAGTAAAACAATATAACTAGAGAGGAGGTTTGCTAACTTGTAAAATAGTCCAACTTGTAAAGCAGAGGGAGGTCTGTCAGATTTCACCAGGCACCACAGGAAGGGTGGAATTGATAGAAAATTTCAATATCTGTCAAGAGAAAGTGAGAATCTTCCTGGGAGCAGAGAAGACAGCTGACATGGACTTTTTAGTTCTGAACTAAGCCAGATGTCTGCAATGCCAAGTAATGGTTACAGTAGTAACTAAATATAAATTGTCATGCCTGTTATATATATATGCATGTTTGTGTACATGCATATATACACCCATATATTAGTGTGTGTGTAAAATATTTCAGTGTAAATATATACCTAATATAGATAAACCCATATACATAAAAGAATGTGATTATGGACAAAACACCCCAAAATATCTGAGGTTCTTATAAACATTGGTGAAAATATTCTTAATCACTTAGTTGAGCTGATATGTGGGGTCTCCAGCTCTTACCTATGGCAAACTACATTTGAAGTCCTAGTTCTAAGCCTAGTGCTATAGGTCACTATGTATCTGAAACATACTGTCAGAATCCAGGCTAACAGATGTCAAACCAAACTGATTAAAAGAAAACACCAGTTTGAGCTTTTATCCAGGACTTTGACAGATTGGAAGCACTAGTTGTAGGATTAGCAACATCAATACTTGAAAATAATAAGTTCACAGAAAACAGATCAAAAGTGTTCCTACAGGCAGGAATGTTTTGATGAAGAGTGGTTAAAAAGATGTTAGCATGAAAAGAGGACTGAAATTTCAATCCTTACATTTAGAGTTATGTATCTGTAATTATACTATATTACTATTTGAAGTGAAGGCTTGTCCACTCCATGAATCATGAACATTTTCCTTCTAGAATGTAAACAGAAATGACAAGAAACTGTTGTTAGGCCATTTTCTTTCAGTGCTAGCCATTCTAAAAACTGTTCTCTCCACAAGGATCTCAGAAATTAACAATTGCTACTCTTACCGCATCTTCAAAGTAATTATTGTTTGTTGTTTCTAAGTGTAATTTTTGGCAAAGACACACCACTCTTGACTAGTTTCCTGACTGCAGCTGACCCAGAAGATATCTAGAACAATATTAGCATGAGAAACAAAAATAACATCAAGGGGACTGATATACAAAATAAATCACTTGTTTTTACCTTGTGGAGTGTCCAGAATTTCTTAATAAGTAGTACTCTGGCTCCCATTCAATTCCCTCCTTGTGACCCTAATAGCGATGTCAGAGACAGTGTTTCAATGTATATACTAACAAAGATACATACACACTTAAGAAAAAAAAAGAGATCAGTACTTAGCTATCTGAACAGAAATAATTTCATTTCTAATCTGGCCTTGTAAAAGAGGTGCAAAAATATCCCTCATCTGGTGTGTACAAGAGTTTTAAAGTAGTATACTTCAGAGGATCAAATTATTCAGGCAGCAGAAAGAGAGGCAAAACAAGCAACCAAGGATTTTGAATAAAAACTACAGCTGTGGGAAATGAGTTGCAGAAATAAAAGGAGGAGGGACCAGCTAGTTTTGAGGGTAATAAGCATATGAAATCTAAAGGAAACAGAGCAAAACTGACTCTGATTTATGCCCTAAATAGATTCATGGAATTAATAAGTGTTCCATAGGTTACTGAGTACATCCTCTTAGAAATTGGCTAGTATATGACAGCTATGAATAAGAAAAGGGAATTATGCAGAAATACCTCTCCTTTTGTCTTAAGACTTTTATATTATACTTTTTTAGAAAACTTGGAAAGTGACAGTTCCAGAGTGATAGATAGCACCAGCAGTATTGCAAGCAGGTGTTACACAACTCCCCAGCTCCCTGAGCTCCAGTGTTCTGCCTTCATCCACAATTCCTCTTCTGCTTTCCTTTTGGATTGCTCATTAATAGCTCTAGGCTGTTAATTCTGTGATGAACTGGGTAGTGCTTTTGTTATGCAGACAGATGTGGAGCCCTGACTAGAAAATAGATCTCAAGATTGTTTCCAGTTTAGGCATATTGACTTTCTTTTATCTGAGCCATTCTGTATTTCCATACTTTCCAGTCCTCCATGTGAAATATAAAATAGACTGAGCCACCTAAAAGTGATTCTCACCTGGGGACTGTTTCTGCTTCTGCAATTCTTTTTTATGCACCCTTCCTTTTACAACTTTGTATCTGAGTTCTCATATTGCCAGGGAGAGGATTTTCTTGCCCTCCATTAAGACTTTTCTGCCACCATCCCCATATAAGTGTTTGGACATAACTGGCAGATGAGTGTTGCCTCATACAGAATCTTACCTCCTGTCTGTCACAAAAAGAATGCATTTCTCTCTTCAGTCAAAAAGCAGAGAAACAAATAGTTAATCCTGATTCACAGGGAAAGAGTGGTTTAAGACATTTTGTCTGAAAATATACACGCAGCAGCAATTGTGGCTTCCTACAGTAGACATAAATGTCTCTGCCTGAGCCATCCATCTGAAGTGGTCCTTTAAAGTTTTAATTATTTCCTATGAGCTTCTACAACTTTTCCTAGCTTTAATGGAAACTGAAGATGGAAATCTGACATAATCGCAAAGAAGGAGGCCTACTATTCAAAAAGATTAAGAACTACATAGGCTTATTTTCAGGTTTTCTCTTACGGATTGTTAAACCAAAAAAGTGGATTCTGTGCCAAACCCCACCTTTTTTGTACAAAGAATCTCTTGGTGCAGCCTCATCACAATCCTGAAGTTCTTAGTTATATTGTATTTGGTTTTTGTATGTAAGTCCAAGGTTGGTTAAAAACTAAAAATACTTCAGGATAGGACTGTATAGAAATAAATCTTAGCACATTTTCAGCCTGTATCCTAAAGGTCAGGAAATATTATACAGTTTATTTGAAACCATCAGTCTTCTACATAATATTCTAATCTTCAGTCTACATCAGATCAGGTACCCCCAGAAGTTCCTACATTTAGAAATATAAGTCTACTTCAGCCTTACGGAATATGTAGTTTCAAAGCTCCAGGTAAATTTACAGAGGTATTTTACCAAATTTGAGAACAGAAAGCTTGAGTTGTTGGGGGTTTTTTTGTTCGTTTGGGTGGGGTTTTTTTCTGTTTGTTTGGGTTTTGTTTTGTTGGGTTTTTTTAAATAATCATTAACAGGAATCTAATCACTGGCACAACATAGTACCTCTAGTGTATCACAATCTGCATGGATATGGTAAGGCTACATTGTCATTTGTATTAAGAATAGGCTATAAAAATAAAATGTTGAGCTGGAAAGAAGAGTTGGGGAGGAAATACAGTGGGAGACCTTGTATATTTTATTAAATATATAGGGCAAAACCCACACTAGGACAAGAAACTGAGAAGTCATACTATTACTCATCCTACTGCTATTCAGTGGCAAAACATTGCTTTTGCTAATTTCCTTGTATTTTGAAAAACGTTCAATATCTGCAAAGCAGGCATGAGAAGTACATACCTAGGATGCCTGGCTGCTGCTGGTGGTCCAGGTATTTTGGCCAAAATCCACTATCAATAAGTCTGAGAAAGACTTATAATCAGACGTTTCTTCTTGATTTATGCTGCTGTTGTATTTACCGCTTTCTGAATATGATGTTAGTGAGTAGTGCTAATTGTAAAAATCCTCTTTTCTGTTAGTCTGGCTTTACTACACATGTAGTAAACAGTACAGGCAGCAGGAATGGGTTAGTGCACGGACCAAGGCTTCACTGCTAACATCAGGCAGTACTGATAGTCAGCTTAAGGTCTGTGCAGGAGGCTGACTCAGCTTCAAATGCGGAATGTACTGCGAACAGAACCTAAGTCGCGTAATAATGTGTTGACTTTTGCATGCAGTTTCTTCACAATGGGAATTAACTCCATATGTGATACTTTAGTCCCAGCCATAAATACTGGGAGTCCAATGTGTTTGGCACTCAGCAGAAGGGTTAGGGCAAAGATCAAATTAAAATAGAGGAAAGGATAAAGCAAGAAATATTTCCACTTATCACCTACATTTATAGAAGATGAAATTGCAATATATGCAGTGAAAACATGTTCTGAAAGGAACTTTTTTCCTCACTTGAGCTGTTTATTTTCTGCAGTAAAGTGCTAGAGGCAACATCAGTAGCATTAGGATCCTAGGCATTAGGCAAATGAAACAGTTGTAAAGGTAGATGCTTAGGTGGGAATATCTTTTCAAGAAGAACCAGCAATCCAAGACATTTGTTATAAAGTGTGGAAATCAACATAAGGGAAGGAAACCAGTATTTGATGAGGTATCCTTGCAAAGCATGACACTGCAGTGACCTGCTCTCATGAAACCAAGATTAAATCCATAGGAACGATGAATATACAGAACATTTAGGTACTTACTTAGATGCTTAAATGCAGAAATACAGCTTTGAAAGTGTCATGGTTTTTTACTATGATTCATTGAAAAATATTTTGGATATACTTGGAAAGCCAATGGGTGGCTGCATGCCACTGGATTCTTCCACACATCTTGTGACATTTATCATCTTTAACTACAGATCTTTTTATACAGCAGTCTATCATGACTTTGGGAGAAGGCCAAAATACCAATTTTATCTTCTTTTCTTTCCGGGGGCTTCTATCCCAAAGCTGTATTTGGTCAGTGTTTTGGTAGAAGTTGCCAGTTTCTGCCTGTATGCAAGGATGGGTTTGTTTTTTTAAGCAATAGATGTAGGGTTTCTTTTATTTACACTTTTTTATGTTGCCATTTTAAATATTTTCTACAGAATTATTCTTAAAGTATAGATCCATATGTATGCTGAGGAAGTTTACAGTCCACACCTAAGAATTTGTTCATGGACCTCAAAAAATGAAGAAAATACTACTCTCACATCTGGCAGTCATTTGTTCATCACAGAATTGTGCATCTGAAAGTATTGCATAATAGATATGCAGGGCCAAAATCATCCTGGGTGTAACAGTACTGACGTCAATTCCCTTACACCACGAATGAATTTTTTGTGCAGAATGAAAACTGTTTTCATGAAAGACAGAGAAACTGTTTAGTATGGATGCTTCTTCTCTTTATTTTATTTAAACAGCTGGCAGCTGGTAGATGCTGGCATGCAGGCCAAGTGCAAGAAATGAGGTGGACCATGAAAAAGAACAACTACAAGGAAAAATGAGGAAGGTGACCCAGATAGCAATGGGACTGTATTGAATTTTCCTACTTGGAAGGAAAAGGAGAAGGGGGGGAGGGGGGGGGGTGTAGAAAAATTATAGTATCTTATCTTTTTTAGGAAGCAATTATAAAATCATAATTTTCACCACAAACAGAGGCAGATTGTTATAATCCGTTGGAGCCACTTCCAGACTAATCTTTTACAAATTAGTGCTAATGCCCCATATTGTTTAACATCTTCATTAATGATCTGGATGATGGGGCAGAATGTATCCTCAGAAACTTTGCAGATGATACACCAGATGGTTGTGCTGGCATTAAGAGATATCTCAACAGACTGATGGGAATCTCATAAAGTTTAACAAAGAAAGGGAAGTGCAAACTCCCGACCCTGGGGAGAAATAACACCATACACCAGTACAAGCTGGGTGCCAACTGGCTGGAAAGAAGTTCAGCAGAAAAACACCTGGGCATACTGGTGGACAAGAAGTTGAAGACAAGCTAGCAATATGCCCTTGCAGCAAAGAAGGCCAACAACAAATGTCCCGGGCTGCATTAGGAAGATATTTCCAAAAGGCTGAGGGAGGTCATACTTTCCCCCTACTAAGCATTGTTGAGGCCATATTTGGAGTGCTAGGCCCAGCTGTGGGCTCCTCAGTACAAGAGACATGGACTTAGATCTGTCCCAGCCATGATAATGATTAAGGGACTGGAGCTTCTGCTCTAGAAAGAGGGGCTGAGAGAACTCGAATTTTTCAGCCTGGAGAAAAGTAGACTCAGGGATCATCTTATCAATGTGTATAAATATTTGCAGATGAGGGGCAGTAAGGAAGACAGAACCAGTTTCTTCTCAATAGTGCTCAGTGAAAGGACAATAGGCAATGGGCGGGAATTGAAATATAGTAAGTTCCATTTCTATATAGGAAAAAGTTTTTTTTTTTACCATGGACCAGGTTGCACAGAGAGGTTTCTCCATCCTTGAAGATAGTTAAAAGGCACCTTGATGAAGCCCTGAGCAACAGTAATTGTTGCTGTAATTGACCCTGCTTGAGCCAGGGATTGGCTGAATGATTTTGAATGGTCTTTTCCTACCTCAAACATTCTGTGATTCTCTGGGATTCTGCTGAGGTGTATGTAAGCCACTGAACAGCACAGGAGATGATTACAAGGTCATATGGGTGTGGCCAACACATAATATAGGAAGAAGTCCTTATTTATCTTAGATTGAAATGGGGTACAGCTGGATTTGGGTGGCTGTGGTATTAATCATGATTAATACTGACTCTTTGCCAGATAATGTTTTTTAGCTAAAACTATATTCTTGTCTTCCTTACTGTATTACAGTTTTTCCCTTGAGAAGGTGTGTAAGGAGGTCAAATGATACGCACAAGTCAAGCAACCGTGATTTCTAACACTGACATGCTTCATATCTTCAATTAATCATTGAATCTTTCTGTGCATTGGTTTACCCAAGTTGTACTATGAGGGTAACTAGCTACCTGTACTTTACGAAGCAGTTTGGGATGATTATTGCAGGTTTGTCTGAAAATACAGAGAATTCTTTTGTCTGCCACGTGGAAATGTTTAGGAATATCTCAGAAGGCAGGATTTTCTCATCTGTATGTAATACGGGATTGACATTTGACATTTTGACATTTGACATTTTGACATTTGACAGCTGACAAGTCTAGTCACTTTATCATCCTCAGTCCTCTCTCCTGAAGCCTTCTCTCTCCATTTAATGTAGGTGACTGAAGAAGAGTAGCCCTATGTATCCCTAACATCAATTCTGTGAGCATGTCCCATAGTCTTTGCTAAACAGTTGATTGTTTTGATTAGGGCAGAGATAGCTCTCCAAAGATCACAGGGTTCAAGAGTAGCTGAAAGACCTAGAGGCATATGAATGAGGAAGAAAAGGTTATGGCACAAATCTGAAACAAATGCAGTGGAGCAGCTGTCTAAATTGCATTTTGAAAGACAATTTTGAAAGAAAACTGACAAAACAATTCTGATTTGTTCAGATCTAAAGTTTCTACCAGTAAGTGGGGAGGCCAAAAAGGAGGAGGGATATGGGGAATAAAACAATTGGTATTGAAAATTTGAAATACTGTGTGCACTTCAAAGAATACTATTTCAGATTATCTCTAAATGGGTCCCTTGAAGTGATTACATACTCTAAGATGGAAAATGCTGGGTGTGCTCCTGAAATGCAGAGGATCATCACATAATTAACATGTCTGGATCTTTTGGAAACATGATCGTTTCCTACTAACAAAAGTAAAATTTTCAGGAGTACCTATGTGACTTGAACAGCAGTCATGGACCCTTTTGAAAAGGGCAGGAGCAATTCGCAGTTCTTATGCTGTTACGTAGAATTTTTTATCTCCAGGTGTATCACCTCTCTTGTTTTCAAGGTCACTAGTCATCACTGCTTGTCAGCAGAGAGATTCCTTAAAGCACTTATGAACTCACAGTGTTAAAACCAGGCAGACCCTTTTAGCTAACACTTGAATTTACCTCCTGTTTTTGTCTGATGTGGATTAAGAAGCACCCCCATGAACTATTCTACTGGTAGAGAAGCAGGAAGGGGAATTTCTTGCAGAGAAGTCGTGACAGACTTGGGAAAATAATATACAAAAGCACAGACTGATTGCTGCAAAATTAATGCTTCTCTAAGTTTTATGATGTTCAGTTCTGGTTTTGAAAGCCAGAGTTTTTGTGAGTGATCCTTTGTGTCCTAGAAAGGTACCTGTTTTATATCTTACTAAGAGCAACCAGGCTTTTTGTCAGAAATCAAAGAAATTACAGTAGAAACAAATAAGACCTTATATAGGTGTAGTTTCCACTCGTATAACAAAAATATATAAAATTATTTATTACACATCTCAGTAAACTTTAGCTACAAAATTTCAGGGTACCTTTGTGGCTTCAGTGCAACAAATGGGATCTTTGATAAAAACAGAACACTAGCCTTAGACCTAAACAATTTTAATTGTTTTACAGCTTGCCTGTACTTTTTGCAAATAATGCCTAATTTACTAACTGCATTGTCCTGTACAGAGGAAATATCATGATTCAGCTTCCTTCCCTATCCCTCTGTGTCTCTGAGCTTCTGATGCTGTAGAAAAAGAATTCCTGAACTTCCCCGAACGGAGACTGCAATTACTGGGTACTTAGAGTAGCCACAAAACAAAGAGGAGGTTATGGCAGCCACACTTAACCCAAAATGCTAAATCAAGTCTTTGCAGCTAGCAATACTACAACTTTATAAAGTTGGGGTTTTTTAAATCTATATAGGTTTTAATTAAAGACATCATTTTAAATGTACCTGCTGAACAAATTCTGTGCGTGTTTTTCTTAAACTTTTGTTCCTTTACAATGTTCTCCGTTTGATTCATATATTGGAGAGGTGAGCCCAGATTAACCTTATGAGGTTCAACAAGGCCAAGTGCAGGGTCCTGCACCTGGTCTGGGGTAACCAGGATTATCAGAATAGGTGGGAGAGGATATACTGGAGAGTAGTCCTGGGGAAAGGGACTTGGGGCTGGTGGTGGATGAAAAACTGGGTATGAGCCACCAGTGTGCAGTCGCAGCCCAGAAGGCCAATCACATCCTGGGCTGCATAAAAAGAACTGTGGCCAGCAGATCAAGAGAGGTGATTCTGCCCATCTACTCTGCCCTGGTTAGACCTCACCTGGAGTACGGCATCCAGTTCTGGAGCCCCCAGCACAAGAAGGATGTAGACATACTGGAGCATGTCCAGAGGATGGCCACCAAGATGATCAGGGGAATGGAGCATCTCTTGTATGAAGACAGGCTGAGGGAGTTCAGACTGTTCAGCCTGGAGAAGAAGAGGTTCCTGGGGTACCTTATAGTGACCTTCCAGTACCTGAAGGGGGCCTACATGAAGGTGAGGGAAGGTCTATTCAAAAGGGTCTGTAATGAAAGGACAAGGAGCAATGGTTTTAAGTTGGGAAAGGATAGGTTTAGATGAATATTAGAAAAAAGTTCTTTAATATGAGGGTTATAGACCACTGGAACGGGCTGCCCAGAGAGGTGGTGGAGGCCCCATCCCTGCAGTCATTCAAGGTCAGTCTTTATGGGGCTCTGAGCAGCCTGCCCTTGGTAGAAATGTCCCTACTTGTGTAGAGAGGTTGGAGCAGATGACCTCTAGAGGTCCCTTCCAGCCTAGAACATTCTGTGATTCTATGATTAAGGATATATAGTTCATAAAGGTAACATCAGAGTTGGATGTGAACTTATATTTTTATATTGTTCAGCTACTTTGCTTCAGAAGAAACTTCACTGAAATAAATCTAGCTACAGCAATATAAACTAGTCACCATAGAATCATAGAATGGTTTGCATTGGAAGGGACCTTTAATATCATCCAGTTCCAAGCCCCCTGCCAAGGCAGGGACACCTCCCACTAAAACAGGTTGCTCAAGACCCCATTCAACCTGGATTTGAACACATCCAGTGATGGAGCATCCACAACTTCTCTGGACAACCTGTTCCAGTGTCTCACTACCCTCAGAGTGAAGAATTTCCTTTTTATTTCCAATCTAAATCTCCCCTCTTTCAGTTTCAAACCCTTACCCCTTGTCCTGTCACTACAGGCCTTTATAAAAAGTCTCTCCCCAGCTTTCTTGTAGGTCCCCTTCAGATAATGGTAGTCCACAATAAGGTCTCCCTAGAGCCTTCTCTTCACTAGGCTGAACAAGTCCAGCTCTTTCTGCCTGTCCTCATAGGAGAGGTGTTCCAGCCCACTGAACATCTTCATAGCCCTGCTTTGGACCCACTCCAACAGGTCCATGTCCTTGTGTTGGGGGCTGCAGAGCTGGATAGAGTACTCGAGGTGGGGAGAGAACTCTTCTTACCAGAAATAAAAAGGAAAAATCTGTGTGTGTGTGCACATACCTAGCTTTGAATTAAAAATGAGATTATTATTTCCTTAATTGAGCAATTTCAGGCTGCAGAAATCAATGTTTGCAACTTCAAACACAAAATAAAAAATAACATCCTCAGTCTAGTCACAGTTAACCACATAGTAACTAAATATAGCCTCAGCTAGTCTTCAGGATGTGTCCACAATAACAGATTACTCAAAATGTTCTACTGCTATTCCCTACCTAATATTATGCCTACAACAAAATGTGGAAGTTTAAAATACCTCTGTAATTATGGTAAACAGACAACAATCACTAAAATTGCAGAGTACTACTGTCTGCTGTTCCTAACCTACAGGCTGTATATAGAAAGCTAAATTAAACAGTTCTGCCTGTCATGGGTAGTCAAATACACAGTAGATTCCAGGTGTTGGTGAAGCATAGGGAAATCATATTTTGAATGGGATATAAACACTGACCCACATTTTTCTGAAGATTTTTAGATGATATCTAATTCTGAACAATTAGTGAATGGTTCCTTACTAACTGTGTCAAGAATTTTCACAGATATTTTAAAATGTAGGAGTCATTGGATAAAATACCATTATTTCCTCATACTTTCTTTCTTTGGAATTGGGCTATTACTCAGTGCACTTAAGCCAAATTCCTCTTTGAAGTGAATCAGAAAAGAAGTGGGTATCTTTGTGTCTCTGCCCGTGTTTTCAGGAAAGCCGTACTTATTTCTGGGCATGGCTTCCACCCCTCCCTGCCTGCAACCCTGCCGATGTCCTTCTGCTTACGTAACAGCAGGCTTTGAGTGAGAACAGGAAGAGGCGAATCAAGGAAGCAGCTGTTCTCTGAATCGCAATCCTCACTGGATTTCTCTCTCTAAAAAAAAAATAATAAGATAACACAGAGCAGAAGCATATTTCTTGAAGCTACTTCTGTGGCTCATACCAAGAAGACTCACAAGCATGGTGATAAAGATGGATGCAAATGCACCAAAAGAAGTTTCATCTTCACAGATTGAGGCGTCTCTTTCACCAGTGCTGGAGGGCTACAAATTCACAGCATTGTCTGTCTACTAGAAGCTACCTTAGTTTGTCTCCAGAGGTTTCCCTTCTATCCCTCTAAATAAAGACTTCCCAATAACGACTGATTGGAAATTTAACCTCAAAATAGGTAGAGCAAAAATTCATTATGGATTTTTGCATTCAGTGATCAAAGTGAAAACCTGGTTTGGTGACGATTCTTATTCATCTTATATAGGAATAAATGGACACACTTTATGAAACAGAAATAAAATCTAAATTCTAGCATCTCAAGATTGAGAATGCAACATTGTTGGTAAGGCTTTTGTATTTACTGACATACTCTGTATTACTCTGTCTAGTCATTGGTAAACACTATCAAAAATAAATATTAGGGTAGCCTTTTATGTGGACAGATGAATTCCTGGATGTTACATGTGCAGATAGCATCCTGCTTGTGCTTTCTTGTAAAATTTTCAGAATTCTCCAATGAAGTGGTAAACATACGTGACTGAAAGCTAAGTCATGGAAATAAGTCATGTTCTATGAAAGGCACACAGGAGACATTAAGGAGTACACAAGTCTGGTTTCTGGAAGTCCTTGAGGTGTTACATACCCACGGTACTGCAGGATTTTTCCAATGCTTCTTTAAGAAGCTTCCCTTTTAATGTTTTCAAAATTTGTATCCAAGAATCACCTCCGCTATTCAAATACAAATCCATTCATCAGTCTGCTTGCTCCCTGTTTAAGAGAGCATGTAGAGGTCAAAATCTAACATCAGCAGCTATGAGCAGTTTTCTGTCAAGACACCTATGAAAAATGTATAGATTTGAATAACCATTCTTTTGCAAGTTTTTAAAAAATCTGTCCTTCTTCATTTTAGAAAACACCAACTTGCATTTTATTCTTCTGGAGGCACATTGTCTGTTTTTTAATTACTTTAGATGATTATTCTCTGAGTGGGGCTGTAAGATATACTGAATTTCAGAATAAACTTTCTTTTGTCTCTCATCTCACAGATGAACTGGACCATTTCTGTACCAGATACTCTGAAGATATTTGTAAAATAGCAAAATATCTGAGCCATATGTTCTGAGCCAAATGTTTAAAAACAAGAATGAAACTGTAATCTACAAAAATGGCTCAAGTTTTCTGTCTGATACCTGGACTTCTATTCAGGTTTTACTTGGAATTATATCAGCAATTAGAGGTAGCTAGCAAAAGCTAAGATAGTAAAATTAATGTGAGCGCTCCTACGTTATCAGAGTAATAAAAAACTGTGCTTTTACATCTTCCTCCACTAAAATTGTACCAAAAATTGACAAGTACATTCATTCACAACTGATTCACAACTCACAGTGCCCATACAAATTCCCAAAAGCTTCTTAAACTTAATTCTTTCTCTCATTTGCCATTTTCCTTGTGTTATTTTGAGGGGGAAAAAAAAAAAAAAAAAAAAAAAAAAAGACATTAGTGGCTTTCCTTCCTGGCTCATAGTTCCTTCCTTTCTTTCTGCCCTTACTGAGAAATTCTATCCTCCTGAAAACTAGAAACTCAGTCTTTGTACCATTTCTGTATAAAATCATATACAGACTCACTTATATTAAGGTACTTTAATGTTATGTTCCCATCCAATACCACTTGTCATATGCTCCCGCAGTACAGCCGTGTGGATCTGGAGGTATACCTATGTTCTCCCTCTTTTCCATTTAACTTGAGAATTTTTACATGGTCTAATACATTTTCTTTAAAGGAATCCAAGAACTCCTTTCAGTGTGCCAGTATGAAGAGAACTTCTCGAAAGCACATAATCAAACTACAGGTGCAAACTAGTGAAAAATAGCATTTAGTATAATAAATCCCTGCCATTTAATTTAGCAGCCTCCTTGGTAAAACTACATTAATGGTGCCTTCTTGCAAAATCTTTACATATCTTCAATGAAATGATGCATACATGTGACTAATAGAAACTGTTTCATTGCAGAATACTTGCTTCTTTGAACATACAGAACAGGCTTTTTACATGTTGATGATAAAGTTTGGTGCTCAGAGTTTAGATTTACTGTGTCTGACATGAGACCAGAAAAATGTGATCACAACTTACTTGCAACATGTTCATTGACAGCACATAGAATACATAGACCTCACTGGATCAAGGAAGTGCCACATTCCACCATGACTCAGTGAAAAACAAGACAGTGATATGTAAAGAATGCTGAAACTGGGCATTTCATAGGATCATAGAATGGTTTGGGTTGGAAAGGAACTTAAAGATCACCTAGTTCCAACCACCCTGCTATGAACAGTGACACCTCCCACTATACGAAGTTGCTCAAAGCCCTGTCCAACCTGGCCTTGAACACTTCCTGGGGGGGGGGGACGACGACATCTACAGCCTCTCTGGGCAACTTGCCTGTGCCTTGAAACCCTCACAGTAAATAATTTCTTCCTTATATCTAATCTAAATCTACCCTTTTTCAGTTTAAACTCATTACCCCTCATCCTATCATTACACTCCCTGGTAAAAGAGTCCCTCCCCATCTTTCCTGTAGCCCCCCTATAAGTACTGGAAGGCTGCAGTAAGGTATCCCTAGAACCTTCTCTTCTCCAGGCTGAACAACCTCAACTCTCTCAGCTTTTTCTCCTAGGGGAGGTGCTTTGGCCCCTTGATCATATTTGGTCATTAAAAGCCACCATGGACGTTTAGAAACCTTTATTCTCACTCTCTGTGGCTTTAAGTATAGATGTTAATAAATTTCATAATATAGAAGACAGTGAAAAAAACGAGTTTTTCTGTTCTGACATTATTAAAATTGTATTTTAATTTTCCATTCTGGTAATTTCTGTAGACCTTTTTCCATATATTTTGCATGCAGTACTAATATGGGTAGAGCAAAGCCTTTCCTAAAAGTTTAGTTAGTGACCTTAGATGACACTTTACAATTCAGTGTGAAACAGTCCTAGTTAATTACTTAAAACATTTCTTTCCTTGATTAACTTCTCATTAATACATGACTTTTAATTTCATTGGAACTTAGACTTCTGAGTGGAAAAGTCACTTTTGAAAAAGAGCTTAGATGCCTGACTTGGATGTTTTTGAAAATCAACCTTTGTTATCTTTAGCATTAAAAAAAAAAAAAAAAGAAAAAAAAGAAGCACACATTCCTGTAATATTTCATCAAGTTCTGACTAACAGAGAATCAGAAGTGCTCTAAAATGTACAATTACAAACAGGCATAAACTTTGAGACATTTTTGTGGTTTCAGAGAAAACTGACTTGAGTACATACGTCTGGAAAGTCCCACCAAGAAGCCACTTCTGTATTTTCAGGAAATTAAGCAAAAAGGCCTACTGCAATTTTTCTATTGTCCTTTGTTTATTTATTTTAAGCCACATAATAAGCAGAAATTTGTGATCATAGGTGCAGTATTTAGACCAAAAGACACTGTTTGAAGATAAAAGAGTTGTTTATATAAACAACTGTTCTTAAAATTTTTGAGAACACTTGCAATTATGAGACTGTGAATAGTGGTGGGGGAGGGGGGTTTCAAAGCTTTGCAGCTGTGGAATATAGACACGATCAGAGTCATTCTCCTAAGTATTCCATTTTTACTTCCTTTTTCTGGAATTACCCACAGAGATTATGTGACAGAAGAAAAGCAGTAGGATATGTCAGAAGATACCACCGAAGAGTCTTGATAGAAAAGGTGACTTGAAGAGTAGTATCCTGAATTAGATTGGTGTTCTGGAGCGTGAGAACATCTATGCTAGACCCAAAGGTCCATGTAGCCCTACATCCTGTCTCCAGCACTGGTCAAGAGCAGGGACCTACAGAAGAATATAAGAGGATATTAGAAACATAGAAACATAGAAATGTCTGGGTTGGAAAGGACCACTAGAGGTCATCTAGTCCAACCCCCCCTTGCTGAGAGAAGGGCCATCCTCAACTAGAGCAGGTTGCTCAGAGCTCTGTCAAGCCCCACCTTGAATGTCTCCAGGGATGGGGCCTCAACCACCTCCCTGGGCAACCTGTTCCAGTGCTCCACCCCTCTCGTGGTAAAGAACTTCCTCCTTATTTCTAATCTAAATCCCCTCCTTTCTAATTTAAAACCATTGCCTCTCATCCTTTCACTCCAGGCCTTTGTAAACAGGTCCTCTCCAGTCTTTTTGTAAGGTCCCTAAATATTGTCAACATTCCCTGTATTTGGAAGATCCTGATAGCCATAAAGAAAAGAAGAGCTTAGAGTTTGTCTAGCCCCGTATTCTATCTCCCACAAAGTCCATAACTAGATGCTTAAACCCCAGTAAAAATGAATCAAACATATACTCTCTGTCACTCTCCCAGCCTCTTGATTTTTTCAGTCATCCTAAGCCTGATCCCATTTGTTCAGTAATCCACCAACAGATCTCTCTCACAGTTAGCTGACATTTCCCTGAAATCCTGTAAACTTTCTGCATCTACATTGTCCTTTGATAACAAGTTCCACAGGTCTACTACCCCTTCTGCTTTGAACTTGGCTGCTAATACCTTCATTTGATGGCCACTACTTCTTGCATTTGATAATGCAGTTAACAGTTGGTCCTTGTTAATAAGTGTTGGAAAGATTAACATTTCAGTCATCTGGATTCTGATGCAGCTCAGAATCACATTTCCCCTTTTCAAAAAGCTAATGGCTCCATCAGCTCTGCTTTCTGCACTGACAAAAAGGACAGTCTCTTTACTTTTTTTTTACAGACCAAAGGCTGTTCTCATTCCCTCAGACTTTCCAGATTTCATCAGCACTTTCTGTCTAATGCCCCTTGGCAATCCAGAAGGCAGGCTGTCTGTCCACTTGAAAGATTTCAAACATAAATAATGGATCTTCTTCCAATCCTGAGAAAATAGATCTGGAACAGTTGTAAACAAGACTTTTTATAATGATACTGATATCAGACAGAGACTCATTGCTGCTAAACAGGTCTGATCATTCAGGATACTTTGACTGTGTCCCAGCTGACCTCTCAGCCATGTGGCAAAACTGTGGGACTTTGAACAAGCTCTAAGCTGAACAATTAGTGATCATGGTGGAGGAGTCACAAGTTAAAGCATTAAATAGAAAGTATCCATTTCCTACTGTTGCTGTGTAATCTTTCCTACTTTGAGGTGAGGAAAACAGGAGTTCTGCAGGACTAACAAAAAATGGAACGAAATGAGAATATTCTTCATATTGGCATACAAGTACCATTTTAGTTCTGCCATGTTTCTCCCACTGCAAGAATGATGTGCTTACATACTTCATATGCATAGTGTTGAATGTCTAGCAGCAGTCAATGACATTGTTCCTTTGTTCAGCTGCTTCTTTGGTGTTGTGAAAGTAGCTGTCTTCTGATAATGTAGGATGCTTTTCATATTGAAACCTTAGACTTAGTTCTTGCTTTCTGTTTTTATGAAAGAGAGCCCAGTGTCTTACCTTACTAACAGTAAAGAGTTGTATAGGGTAGGCATTTTTGTAAGGATTTAATTCTGAAAATGTAAACAGTGATGAGGATTTACAGCAGAACCATCTTGTCATACTCTACCCTGCTACTCCCACATATAGCGCAGTGCTCTGTGCAGTGTCATGTCCTCACCTCACATAAACTTCCAATCTGATAAGATATGACAGCTGAGCATGCACACACTATTATGCTTTACTGAAATATTAGGGTTTGTTGTGCACAGTGACATGCTGATAAACTCTTAATTAGCTGCTGTTTACGAATGTCTGCTTTTACAGTGGATCCTAATTCATTGGCCTCTGCCTATGCTATGTCTCCATATGCCAAATATAGATTATATTGCAACTAGTATCCTCTTGTGTATGCATATACAAAGGATGATTAGCTGTAAAGCCTTCTGTGAGACATTTTATATGGAAAACTACTTAAAAATATATCGGGTTGCACCGGACAGCTGCCTAAGTTCTGGAATGACTATCTGCTAACCGTTTATATGCCAAGATTGTAATATCTGCTAACCATTTATATGCCAAGATTGTCATTCACAGTTACTTTGTAACTGTATCCAGACCACTAAAGCAAAAACATTATTTGGCAAGTAACTTTTTTCTGATCCGGAGTTGCATTGGTACTAAATAGTATACCAGCCTAACACAAGCATGTTATTATGCTTTTTCCTCACTTTACCAATCTCTGTGGTTTACCGTGCCCTCACTTGAAATTTCAGATGTCTGTTTCTAATTGGATGCTTCCTTTTATGATAATAAAGATGATTCATGTAGTGTCCTAAACATTATATAGTTGGGGGGTTTTTTTGAGAACACATTGGACACTTTTGCTTTAAGGCCACTCGGTTCTGTTCCGTAATTATATACAGTTTTGTCAAAAGGGGTTTGGGAAAGGCTGCACTTTCCTGAGAACAGCAAATAACATGATCTCTAAAGAGATCTATGTGAAAAAGATATAAATTTGTTCTCTTTGCAGTGGAATTGGTGAAAGCATTTCTGACACTATTCCTTTTGTGAAGGTATGTAATATTCTACAGTGTCTTCCCTCTTTCAAAGAAACATGACTTTCTTTTAGAACACATTATTCTGTAAAGATGCTGAATAAAATTAGGCTATACTTAGAAGCTCTTGGTGGCAGACATACCTGTTACATTCTGTCTTTGAGCAGCAGTGAACACAGCGGGAATCTGTGCTTCTGCTGGAGTTCCTTGTCACTCCCACAAAAAAAATCAAGTGACTGTGCTGAGTAGATGTGACCTCTACTTCCATTTATTTTGCCTTGTTTTTATTTACACTTGTATTTAAACTTCTCTCTGCTTTAAACTTCTCTGACATAGGTCATAATTTATGCTTCCCCACCCTGCCTTTTAATTTGCATCCCAATCATAGTAAATCTTGTGAAAGAGAACTCTGTAGAGAGGAATAAGAAAGAAACAGTGCAGCCTGTTTCACTAGAACAAGGGAATTTTTCCCTCCTCAGATACCAAGAGGCTTTGTCTGATAAACTAGTGGGTGGCTTTATCTCTCAAAATTCGCACACACACCAAACATTCTTGGCCACTTTAGATTTAACAAAATGGAAAGAGTAACCAAATGATCCTTGTGGCTTGTGACATAATTTATCAATCCTGTCATTCCTCTCAATATTTGAAAGAACTGATAAAAATAATATCACCCCACCTTACCACCCACATAAATTACCCTTTTTTACCTGAGTAGCATTTCCTCGTGCAATGGACATGGGAGTGATTGGAGAACTTCCTTAGTTTGTCTGCCAAACCCTCTTTTCTTGTGGGATTTGGGAGTCCTTCTAGTAAAGGTACCTTCAGCATATTCAGATTTGAATGTCTTTATCTGGCTTTGTGTTCAAGATCTGCAATAAGCTCAGTTCTGCTAATACAGGATCCCTTCTTTGAAACTTTAGCCCAAAAAGACACCATTTCCATTTGGCAGCTTTATCTGATTCACATGTTCACTGATGTCAGGCTTCCTCTTTTGAGAACTGGAGGAAACTAGATTTGTCATTTGAAATGTCAGCAGCCTTTTATGTAGCAAAAAGAAAATAAATAAATAAATAAATAAATAAATAAATAAATGGCATGAGAAATAAAGGCAGTAGTGTCTACTTCTATCACAAGCATGGCAAGACCTTCGAAAACAGGAACAAGAACAGGTCTTGGGGTATTTTAAGTGTCGTGCCAACTTAGTTTCAACTTTTATCTATTAAAAACTACAAGTCATCAGTAACATAAACCACTGATGATTTATGTTCTTTATTCTTCTCCCAGTGTCGTATTATTCTCATTATACAGTTGGCTTTGTAAGCTCCATAAAAGGGCTGGCATCACCAGAGACTATGAAAGACTCTACAGACATATATAAACACACACAGAAAGAAAAGGAACATCTCCTCCCTAAAGTGCAAACTTACCTGTTTCACTCAGTGTGAGATTGGAAACTGTAAACTACTCACAATTGCCAAAATATGCTTTAACAAGATTCAACATTCAAGACAGGACTGACTTCTATAAACTGTTTTGCAAACAACCTGAGGATATTATTGTCATGTGGACAGAAAATCAGTTTTTGTCAGAATAAAATTAATTACAAAAAGCAATATTTACAAGCATAACCACTTAATAGCAGTGCAAAGAACTTCTGTGGGGGGACAATTTGTGACCTATTGTGTATTAAAATGGGATCATTTGGCCTGTTCTCAGAAAATCTACCTTAAATCAGGTCAGTAGATTGGTGACATCACCTGTTACAATCACAGTTTAATGTATCCACCACAAGAGACTGAACACATGAGACAGACAGACATGAAACTGAAGAATCAATAAGAATAAAATCTGTGGAAAATGTAGTCTGAAAGCAGCAGTCAAAAAAACCAAGGTGAATAAAATGTTTGTAGATATAGGAGTGACACAGGATGTCAGATGGGTGTGATTCACAAGCATTTACTGAACAAAGAATTAATCTTAATATTACAAGTGAATTCGTGCTGCAGAGGAAAGTCTGGGAGAGACCATATGGCTTTAAGTCATGAAAATAACAGGCTTGATGAATTAAAAAAAAAAAATTCTCTTAGTGAGGTATGTGGTTTTGGTGGCAGATTTAGAAAATGACTGGCCCAGTATAATAGGCTGTAATTTTCAGAACCACTGAATTATCCTACATTGGTGGTACATGTCTTTTATTGTATGGGATGAAGTCTCAGCCTGGCTTTAAATGTTTGTGTCCACCCTAAGTTCTCTTTTTTACATTTTTTTTTCTTTTTTTTTTCTTTTTTTGCATAAAAGATATTTTTATTTGAAGAGATGTGTAAAATGTCATTCAATTTAGCCTGAATTTAGCTTTACTTATTTGAAATACCATCTTTAAAAGCAAATTAACAAGAAAATTTTGATAGTTTTGCAATTAAATTCTTTTTATGAATGCTAAGTTAAAATTTGAAGAAATATAACATGGACCAATTTTGTACAGTTTTGGAGGTAAGATTGCTTTTCTTCACAATATTAAAAAAAAAAAAAGAAGGTGAGGGAAATCACTAACGTGTTTCTTCTAAATTTGTTCAGTGTATACAAAGGAAAAAAATATCTAAATTGCATCCTGTTGTATTCATGGAAACTGGTGGTGACCGCTGTCAAACAGGAAATGTGTGGTAGGGGATAGAAGATGACAAAGTGCCTTCCAGGAGTCATACCTCAGCTGCCCAAGTGAATTTATGTTATTTTGACTAGAGAACTACCAGACAAGTGCATTTAGTCCTCCCCATGGAGAACACCCATACTACTTCCTTCTGCAGTAACAGTACCCAAACACTGATGGAGCCCCAGTTGTGATGGTGGCCTTGTGTCACCTGGCTAGGAGTGCAGACCCACAGGAAGTGGAAGAGGGGAAGTACAGGAGCACAGTGTTCACTGATCCCCTGCCAGGTGTCATTGTTGGTCCCCCTCCTGGTACATTTTCCGCTCATGTAGAACCCCATATTTCCTAACCATCCCTACACTAGCCACAGACCTGAGCAAATTACATGTATGAAGACCACCTTTGAGCAGAATCCCTGCAGCAACAGAGACTCAACTTGTGATGCATCTTCTCAGTAACTCACCCTAAAGCAGACCAAACAGCTGAGGAACAGAAATGAGCAACAGTAATTCCCCTCAGAACATTTGCATCCTCTTCCCAGTACTTCCTCATCTTCCCCGTTGCCATCTTTTCTTTCTGAATATAGAACTACAAATATATGCATACATAATTCAATTCTTTATTATACATCTAGTTCTGTGATTTTTCCTACTATCTTTTTTTCTACTTTAGCAAGAATCTGCCCATGTTCCTTAAATGCAGGACTAATCAGAGCCCTTTTATCCAGGACTAACAAGAAAAAATAAATCGAAAGTGCTTCCCAACAATTTTAGAATTTCCAGGATGATCTTCAGTCTTCTATGTACCTCTGAAGAACTTTTATCTAGTTTCTCAAAATTTCTGTTGACTAGTTCTACAAATCTACTAGAGGTAAAATTTGAGCACATAACAGCAGTCCTAAGTGCCCTTAAATTACCTTCAGAAAATACCTGAAATGCCTCTCTTCCATTTACATGCCTGATTAAGTGCTTATTTGCTATGTAGAGCAAAGCTCTTGCTTTGTAAGTTCTGCTTACTTAACAATTATCTTTTTGAACTAGAGCATTGCTATAAGTTTCTACTCTGGTATTTCCAAATCCCTCCTTGGCATGGTTAAGCAGTCCAAAAGCCTTTCTCTTCTTTAAATAGCAGGCTGGATTTATGAAGGCCACAAATCAGGTTTCTTTACTTGATGCTATAGTTTGAGTAGCCTCTGAATTTCTCATCTGTAATAAGAAGACACTGATACTCAGACCAATTTAGCAGCTCTGCACTACTTTAATGAGACAAAACAATTTTAACTGCTGATAAGCTTTATATAAAGAGAGTTCCCAGGTGGTCAGAAGGTAGCTTCTGTGGTTACAACTTCACCTTTCCCTTTTTGACTTGGCATAAACAGCTCTCTGGAAGAAAGTGGGTATGTACCTGACAGACTTACCTCTGCCTGAAATGGGATTTTTAAGTAGTGGTCCTTTAATTTCTCTGAATGAAAAGTTTTTTCCTTTGTCCACTCTTCTTTTCCAGAATCACTTCACTTAAAGGAGAATGCGACCTGTCACCTTCTGGTAGGACTGAATTGTATTCTAACCCCAATATTTAGTAAACACAAGGACTTTTTTTTAGACGTGTTCACCTCCCTCTTAAGCTACACTCTCTTCCTTGTGATTTAAAGCATGTTTCAGTATTACTTAATATATGAGAAACAATATGTATATATTCATTATTCCAAAAAGTAGACTAGTATTAAATAACCATAAAACAATTAGAGACTGATCTCAGCTGAGATCACAGCTCGAAATTCCAAAACTCAGAGCTGAATCCAATGTTCTGTGCTGCAGATACACTTGCCAATCCTGGGTTTATGTATGTGGACAAGAAATCTGAAAATATGGATTTTGTTGTAGCAAGACAAATCAGTATTTGAATGTGTGCAGTTTATAAACTGACAGCTAGATTCAGACAAGCTGTCAGCAGGTAACATGTACTCTTTGCCTGCAAAAGAGAGGTGCAATGGGTAGGAGTTATTTTCCTTACAGCTTTTCTTCGGGATGCTTTCTCAGGATGGTGTAGAGAGTCATTAAGTTCAAAAATCTGCTCAGCAAAGTAATGGTGACTCATATAAGCAACAGTTTGCTGAATCATCTATTTTTACGGTTGAAGGGCTTCACTCATTGTTCTTCTTGCTTAGCAATTGCACAAATGCCAGCCTAAACGGGGTATAAATGCTCCCAAATGTAGAGATACTATTTTACACTCTGTGCACTCAGTTCAAGTGTACATCATTATTCAAAATAAGGAGCAATGGAGAACAGGAACTTCAAGAAGGAAAGTCAGGGCAGGTATTATTCTGCTTGTGTTACATGCTTCATGGCATAAAATATGTGCAAATTCACATACAAACAAAGGAAATTTCAAACTGTTATTTATTTTGCAGCTTCATTATTTGTCATGTTGCTTTGGGCCAAAGATTCTATTAATTAGGGTTTAGAAAGAATTTTATGTTTATGAAAAAAAGAAAAGGAAGAACTCTGAAATCAGTTATAAGTGCTAACTTAACATTAGAAAGATCCTGTTCTAAAAAAAATTTGAACATGTTCACTTCATTAATTTTTTGTTGGTAGCATCATTTGTGAGTTGTAGGTGCTTGTTAGCTGGCTAGTTAGCACAAGAGCCAGAAATTAGTTTCTTCTTAAGTGACTTACAAAGTAGGTAGAAGGAAATAATGTTTCACAGTATCAAAGGATCATCATAAAAGTTTCAATACTGAGAGTTACTTCTATCAACACTCCACCTTTTGCATAAAAACTTCAAGGGAATTCTAAGGGACTGTAGAAATATTTTAAATTAAAACTTGCAACTCTATCATGAAATACTGGTAATAGCATGGGTTTAGGGGTACAGAAAGAGCACCAGGAGATACTAGGTTCAGTGCACATTGTTGTCACCAAAACACCCGGAACTGAGAAGAAAATCATTTGAAGAGTGCATGGTGTCTGGAAGTCAATGAGGGAAATATCAAGCAAGATGCTGAGTCCAGCTTGTCTAGATTCTGACTTCCAGCCTTTTCAGAGTTGTAAGTCCATGAATCTCAGGAACCATTTTCAGTGCTGGAAGTCTTTCATCATAGATCAATGATACATGTTTTGCATTTGACTTTATTTTAAAAAATTATTATTCTTTGTTTCATGTGCAAAATACCAAAGAATTTCTGAGTACCAAGCATACCCAAATGGTCACAGTCCCAGACCTAAGAAAAGTTAGGTTATGTAACAAAAACTAACTCATACTGACTTAGAGAAGCGTGGAAGCTCATCGGTTACTGTGGTTACAGAATTACCAAAACCTCACTTGGTTCTTTGGCATTTGTTGGAGGAAGGTACCTTTACAGGTTTTTGTTTAGAACTAAGCCTGTTACCAGCAGCAGTTTTTACATCAGGACGTATTTCCTGACGTTTTAAAAAGAATGTTCTTAAGTTTTAACACATTAGCAGCCAGATGCTGCTCCTTAGGAAGGAAAAGTGACTAAACTGGAGACACTGGCAGGTTTCGGAGTAAGAAAAGCTTTTACCTCTGTATTTCTTTTCTTGTGGGGCAATGTGATTGCTTGTAAAGCTCCCTTTCAGAAATACATAACTGGTCAGGCAATAGCTGACAATATACTTGCATTCAGTTATAAAATATGACATTTTCCACTCTGAAACTACTTTATTTTTTCTTTTTTTTTTTTTTTTAATAATATATTATC